>JANHFL010009508.1:2695-20020 GCA_032468155.1 Oxyrhabdium leporinum | reverse complement strand
CCCCGAGTCCTCGGAATGGGGCGGTATATAAATTTAAACAATAAATAAATAAATAAATAAATAAATAAATAAATAAAGGTGAGTGAATTGAAGGTTGGGGGGTGGTGGTGTTTGCAAATAATAAAATCAAGTAGCTGAAACAGAGGAAGAAGAAGGGGAAACTGCCAGCATCAATCCAAAGGGATGTTGAAGATTTTGTCTCTTGTCATTCATTGTCCCCAAATAGATGGCGAATGTCTGAAACAAATTGTATCATCCAACCATAGAGGGTTTCACAAATGATGTCTCAGGAAAACCAGGTTCCTCCAACTGTTAAATGGTCTCCAGGGATAGAGCAACTCTATCAGATGTCCACCCTATGTGTGTCCACACCTCTATGTGTGGGTGGAACAATAGCACTGAACAGAACTAGAATCTTAAATATATGTATTTTATACTGAGACCTACTGAATCCATCAGACTTATTATGTGGAAGCAGGCATACCCAATTGAATCCAATGTGTGTAAGAAATTTATGTGAGAGAATGGTGCTTGGATATATATATTAAAGTAGTAATGTAAAGTACTCCCTTTGTAAGATTAATTGAATTTTATCTACACACACACACACACACACACACACATCTTTTCAATAAACCTGGTAGTTTTTGTTCTGACTTGATCTATTTTTTTGAATGCTGCCCTCCACTGGACTCCTATAAAGCATGGCCCTAATCTAAAAAATACTACCCACCCTTACCATAAATAACATTATTACTATTTATTTTTGAAACAATTCTAAATCAGATTATGCTTTACAAAACAATCTTATAGATGTAAAGAGCAAAACCAAGAATTAACAAATAAAACTATTACAGTCCCATTCTGCTAGATGATTCAATGTGTGACCGTACCTTTGCCTATAACCTACTAGCGAGATCAGTAACTCAAAAGAAGGCATATTCCTTATTTTGTCTTTTTTATTTTTATGGAAAAGGCAGATTTAGACATGAACAAAGCATTAACTCTGGGGTATCTAGGTCTAATTTCAAACTTCTGTTGAAGGCGCACCAGAACAGGCTTTGTCTGTGCCACCTTTTCTTGCTTAAATTTGTAATTACCAATAGTGCTTTCCAACTCAGGTAGAAAAAGACACAGAGAGGGACTGCGGGTGCCAACCATAACTGTTATTTTGATTCTTTTAATTCTAAAACTGTGAGTTATTTCCTGCTGGCAGAAGGATGCATGCAGCCTACAGCACCTTGCTTGCTGGAGAGAGATCTGTGAGCATTTGGTTTGATCAGCCCCTGGCATGGTAATGAGCCGATTTCTCTTGAAATTGGCTCATGACTATTCATTTTGTTGGCTCTGTATTCATTTGTGACCTACTATTTTGATTTTTAGAGTGGGTGATGGGAGAAGAAAGCCACAGGGAGTCAGTTCTAGTGTCTAAGTTGTGAAAGGACTCGAGAGAAGGGGCAGAAGGAGAGGGCTGAAAATTATTTTGTGTGATTTGTGTACCCACACATGCACATACACTCTAATCTTAGTGCAACTCCTATACTGACTCTATATTGAAACTCTGGTAATATTGCCACTGGCTGATTTTGAAACCAGATCTTCTCTTGCCCTACCTCCCCTATCTAACCTTTCATGAATTCCTCTTAAATTCCCATATATATTGCAAAGTTGAAATTTTTCCAGCATTGTAGAATGTTTCAGATTGTTTTATTGGTGGTGGTGGAGCTTCTTCAATTCACTTGCCTCTTTCTTTCACTTCTCCAGGAATGTTGTACTGATGTGCATTACTGAAAATGTTGATTTAGGTGGGAGATGTGAAAATCCCCTCTAAATATCTCAAATAATGTCCTGAATAAAAAAATCAAGACCTGCTTCCTATCATCCTCAAAAGTAAGACAGAAAAATCAATTTAGAATGCAGATTCTGGTTCAATATTAGGAAAAAAAATCCTAACTAACAATTGTTTGAGAATGGAACTAATTTCTCAGGAAGATGGGTTCAATTTCATTGTATGTCTAGCCCCATCTGACAAGGATGTTTTATTCTGGATACCTGCATGGAGGTGGCCTTGCAATGGGGTGGACATAACACTACAAACTGCCCTTTTCTCTTGTAAAATCATATTATTGCATAAGATTTGGAATTGCTTGCCTGTTTTTATGTAGGAAACTCCTTTTGATTAGTAGCTGCTATTTTTATCTCAAACCACCCTGGAAATAGTATTATTTTAAGAATGGGCTAGGGGAAGGAGATTCCCTACATGTCTCAGATTTTCAGCTGCATTCATTACCTGAACATTTGCAATTAATAATAAAAAGAGCAAATAAATATTCTTTTGTAGGAGGAATATGCATATCCGGCAGGAATTTTGCTTATTCCCCCTCCCCCCTCCCCCAATCCCTTTCTGGCTTTACCCAGTTTCTGAGATAAAAATTCTTAGCTCTAAATTATTCTTTTCTGCTTTTAAAGATTGTGGGCCGATAAAAGTTCCAACATTTTTTTTTAAATTAAAAAATGCAAAGTATTTGAAAACCAAATAAATAACACAATGCAGTTTCTTACAAAGGGCTCTGCAGCTAAAGATGTAAAAGCAGTTTAAATGACATTTAAATGTTTGTTAGACTTCTAAAACACTGTCTTTAGCTAAAGCCTGGTATAACCAAGAACCCAGCACCTTTTAAACCATATTAAGAGTGTTAAATTCCACTTTCCTTGACTGGAAAGGGTTGAACAGCTCTTCGGACTCGTGGTTTGTACCAGACATGATTACAGACAAGAAGACCTTTTAATAGAATCTTGTAAAACCTTTCATTAGCTTTTATTGGGTCATAATGTAATTAAGGTGACCTAACCTGACCTTTTGGAGGAGTGCCTTAGGTCAAGTGTATTTACTTCTGTCTATGTGAATTTAAGACTTTAAATACTCTTCTGACTACTCATCCCAATAAAAACTGGCCAAAAGTGAACTGTTATCTCAGACTCACGTTGGGTCATGTTTATGCCAGCTGGTTTCCTTTATACATTAAACCACTGGGGCTTATTTAAAAGTTGAAGCTATAAAACTCTTGGATTAAAAGCAGAGAACTGGCCAGACCCATAACCTAACCTTTCCATGTTTGGATGACTTTGGTCAACCTATCATGTTCTCTGGCCTCCATAGCTTCACTATTAAATCACTACTGAAACATAAACAGTCTGACAGTTTAGCTACATTCACGGAAGGAAAAGGCCAAACCTGTCTGCTCAAGGCAGATTTCATTCAAACCCAAGAATCTCTCCTTTGCTATGGACTCCAAAAAGCTTTTCAGAAATCATAAAGCTGCAAAACCAAATCTACAAAACTAAATAGTACCAATGCAAAATGAGCGTGTGGTAAGGGACGTAGTTTCAGTGGCATTTCTCGTGGATATAAAGCAAGCCAAGGAAATAAATCAATAACTATGGCTAGCTTTTACATACTATTTAAGGGACTGATCCAAAAGACACAATGCAGCAGATTTACTGAAGCAAAGTAGATCTAGTCAGTAGATCTGATCAGTGTTTGAATGTTGAATTTCTTGAAATACAGTATTTTGTAAGGCATCTTAAGTTTAATTAGACATATAGTTAATGAATTCATGAATATATTTTTAAACATGTCTATACATCCTTGGTCCTAGAATTCCTACTGGTGATTTTTCTCCTTTATTCTCCCTCAGCGTTCATGTTTTATGGTAAAAGCCCATTGAGGGTAGCACTGCCTTCTACAGTTATACTAGAGAAAACAAATTCTTCTTTATTATTTCTTCCTTTACCTTCCTTTACTTGGCCCTTACTCTTTCATTTTCTTGTCATTCAGAGGATGTGTTAACTAAAGGATCTAGGGACTTCTGGGGATACATGGATATGCTTGAAAATTTTTAGCCTCGCAATTATGCTTTAAAATTATATAGCCCCAGAGATCATCCAAAACAAAAAACTAGAACTTTTAAATAAATACACACAAACACAAACACATAGCCCAAAGCATAGGGTGATGCTTTCTAAGGCTGCACCCACATTTACCTCTTGGTCTGTCATCATCTGGCAACCATTTCTGGAGGGTAGAAACCAATGATGTTATCCTTCACCAATTACCCTCAAGGCACCATCCATGTGCATTGACAGTTTGTTAGGCAAACTGGTGAGATAGTGCCCTACATCAGTCTCTAATAGCTCAGTATTGCTCCTGGTTAACCCTCATGGGGATCTTACCGGTAAGATTATGAGACTTTATCTCCATGCATAGATTTGTATGACATAAAACAGCATCCTCTTTGGAAAAAGTGAAAAGTATCAATAGGCTTGGGGTAGTTTCAAGTTTTGTACATTTACAAAAAACACAAGAATATTGAGGAGAAAAAATGTTAATAGGGCACCAATCTAAAATATTCCTATGTGGACTGCTCAAGAGTAGGTTTTTGTACAAACCAAGTGTAGGTTTTTGCCCAGGGCTATGCTTCTCTCTTGCTCTTTCCCCCCTCCTTTATTTAGTCAAAACTATAGATGAATTATTTGGAGTAACGACACATAATGTTGAGTTGCTGTTGGTGTCCAAAGTGGGGCTTTTGGTGGTGATGATGCAGAATGGAAGAAAGCCTGGATACTGTCACTGGGTGAGGTTCTATCAATAACAGGGCACTGATCCTCTGAAATGCATTCCTCAGTGAGATGCTAAATAGATACCCCATCTCCTTAGGAACCTCAAAATTCTTTCACAACCCTGTTTGTCTACCCTTGGTAAACAAAAGCAATTCTTCTACTGTGATTTCAATCAATCAATCAATCAATCAGTCAATCAATCAAAATAAAGCTGGAAGCAGGGGTGGGCTGCCACTAATTCACACCAATTTGGGTGAACTGGTTGGTAATTTTATGGCCAGACTGGCAAATCCCACCCCTGGCTGGCCCTGCCCACTCCACTCCACCCCGCTCCTCCCAGGAATCCCCACGCAGCCCATTTTGGATCACGGGTAAGTGCAGGGTCCATGCAGAGGCTTGAGGAGGGTGAAAAACAGGCCTCCCAGAAGTTCCAGAAGACCAGAAAATGGGCCTGTTTCCAGTCTCCAGAGACCCTCCAGAGCCCAGGGAGGTCATTTTCGCCATCCTGGAGCCTCGAGGAAAGCTTCCAGAGCCTGGTGAGGGAGAAAAACAGGACTCCTGGAAGGCTGGAAATGGGCCCATTTCTCGCCTCCAGAGAGCCTCCAGAGCCCAGGGAGGGCAAAAATGCCTTCCCTGCAGCCCATTTTTGCTGCAGGAGGCTGACTAGGCCATGCCCACCATGCCCATGCCCACCCAGCAATCAGGCAGAGAACCGATTGTTAAATGATTGAAGCCCACCCCTGGCTGGAAGGAACCTTGGAGATCTTCTAGTCCAACCCACTGTCCAAGCATATACCATTGTAGGCAAATGACTGTCCAATCTCTTCTTAAAAATCTGTAGTGATGATGCACCCACAACTTCTGATGGCACACTGTTCCACTTGTTATTTGTCCTCACTGTTAGGAAATTTCTCCTTAATTTCAGATTGTTTCTCTCCTTGATTAGTTTCTTGTCCTACCCTCTAGTGCTTTGGAAAATGTTGATCCTCTCCTCTTTGTGGCAGACTTTCAAATACTGGAATATGGCTGTCATGTCCCCCCTAGTCCTTCTTTTCTCTAGACTAGCAAAACCCAAATCCTGCTACTGTTCTTCATACGTTTTAGTCTCTAGGCCTTTAATCATCTTAGTTGTCCTTTTTTGCACTTTTTCCAGAGTCTCAACATGTTTTTGTACTGTAGTGACCAAAACTGGATGTGGTATTCCAGGTGTGGTCCTACTAAGGCTTTATAAAGCAATACTAATAATTCATGTGATTTTGATTCTATGCCTCTGTTTATGCCTCTGTTTATACAACCAAGCTTTTAACCAAGTATTAGCTTTTTTTGGCTGCTATCTCACACTGCTGGATCATATTTAAGTGATTGTCCATTAGGACTCCAAGGTCCGTCTCACAGTTACTGTTTTTGAACAAGGTTTTGCCTAATCTGTACTTGTACCTTTGGTTTTCCTGCCTAAGTGTAAACCTTGCTTTTCTCCACATTAAATTTCATTTTGTTGGATGTTTTTATCTTCTCTGTTGAGAATTATGGAGGTAATATTGGAGGACTATCTACTAGAGATGCTGTATAAAGGATCCCCAATAGGGATGCATGCATTTCTACTGATACTGTGATCCATAATAATGGTAACTATGCCAAAAAATAATGCAATCAAAGCAGACTTTAGGATAGCCACACATGGCCAGTGTGATGGAATTGGAAGATGACCCAAGCTCAAATCTGAGCACTTACATACAGCCATGGATTTCACTAACCAGCCTCAAGAAACACACTCATGTTATCTTGGGAACTAACTGCTACTTCCTGAAGGTAAACATGCAAATGGATAAGGACGGAAAGCACATTGTGGTCAATTGGCCAATGCAAAAATCAACATTCTAGCAGGTTTTAGTCCATCACACATTGTTTCTTTGCATTTATTTTTCCAATGAGTTTAAAAAATGGCATACAAGTTGAATCACAAGTTCCCTTGTGATTATCCTGTGAATATGGGGAAATAGTGGAAAAGGATTGGAATGCCTTGACTTAAAGGAAAGGGGAATGCAAAAAGCAAAGCATGAGTTCCCACTGATGAAAAACCACCTACCACCTCATTTATTTTGCAGTAACTTCTGAGTTAAAAGTTCAGCTCACCTTGGGAGCAGAATTCCTGTCATCACAGGAATATAAAGATGAGACCTTGATTTGGGATCAGTCCAGCTCTCTATGTGTATAATATCCTCTGAAGCCTTATGAATTCTGCAGAAATGCCATTGCCTCCTTGAATTGCCTTTCCCAGCTGAGGTGATACCTGCAACACTTCCAAATTTTGACTAGGTACTATAGTGGGACAGAGAATAACACAGTTATGAAACCTCAGGTTTCTACTTAGTGAAATTCTCAGCTATTTAAGGTAGTTCCAGAAAGGATATATTAGAAACTAATATTAGAATCTATAGAGTATTTTTGCTTTCTTAAAGTGTTCACAAACATTAGAGTTAACTATATTGAAAAGGGGTTTTCTCCATGACTTCCAACAACATCATTTATATAATCACAAATTAACTTTTACTAATCTCCACTTGTAGACTTGGTTCTGCTGCATTATAATGATCTATCCAAACTTCCTCTGCTTGATTTCTGACAAGTTGCAACTGAATAAATAGATTGCTGGATTTTGACTAGATGTATGAGTTATAATCTCCTCTGGATAAACTTTAGATTGATGTCATATTTTAGTGCTTGGATTGGAGATCAATAAATGAAAGTCCATTGTGATTTGGTATTAGAATATTTGGATCCTCTGCAAGATTCCAGAGGTCATGACCATAAATACTCTTTAAGACAGCTAAAATATTAACAGAAAAATGCAGTGCTAGCATGTGCTTGGTCTTGGAAAGGTAGACTCAAAGGTTCATGTGGCTACGTGACCTATCCAACTTTATAGAATTGTGAGCCTGAATTATTATAGTATTTTATATTTAAGAGTAAGAAAGGGATGCAAGTTAATCATAATTCAATGGAAATAAAACACAATTAACTATAGGCAAGCAAAGTATTAGTCAAAGTGTTACTTCTTTCATGATTTTTTCCCCTCAATTTTTAAATATATGTCTATTTATACAGACATGATCAAGAGTTGATTTGCTCCCTGCTTTTCACCAATTGTCTTGAATAAATTCTTACACAGATAATTGACTTCTGAGCCCATAGTGTACACTGATATTGTTTTCAGTGAAAGTATTGTAACTCTCCATTAGCCTACAGAAAAAAGGCAAGCTAAAAAAAGAACAAAATGGCAAAAATATTAAATCAGTATATAAAATATCATTACCTGAACTTCACTTATCAAGAAAAGTCAACTTGGAATGAAATTTATTCCCATGTATAAGATCTATATTTGCATGTTTAACTATAGGTATAACAGCCTTTTGGTCTGCCAACTAAGGTTGGGGATTGGGTGCAATGTTGTGGCTTCCTGAGTAGGCAGTTCCAATTGGTGTTGGAGAGTTCAAACCCTTTGAACAATTTAATGTGATATGCCCTAATCTCACTCCTGTCTCCTATTCTATTCTCTTTAACATCTAATGTACATTAAGTTGTTGGGAGAAATTATTAACAAAAATAATCTGTTTGGGCTCTCTCCCTCTCCCTCTCCCTCTCCATCTCCCTCCCCCCTCCTCTCTCTCTTATCGCTATTTGTCTATATCTATATCATCTACATCTATATTTCCAAAACAAGATGGAAATCTTGATCTGATGCCTACAGGCGGTGTAGGATGGATATGGTAGAAAGATGGATATGCTTAGAAGATACAGAAGGAATAATAAATTACTGTTAGTATAGATGCCTATAGATCTGTAGGACCATCAGTGAGGAATAGCCCAAATGACAGTAGTTTGAAGAGCAGTGATGGGTTGTGGTGAGTTTTATATGTTTCATTTTTCTCCCTGTTTTTATGCTTGTGGTGCTACCTACAATGAAAGGAATAGGGAGTATATAAATACTTGCAGTCAATCAGTCCCCATCATGACCTCCGAATATTCCTGTTATTTTTAAATTAATCCAGTAATATGTATCGATAATGATATCATTATAAAAAAGGCTAGAAGTGTCCCAAATATGAAAAAGACCACATATTGTAGCAAGTGACAGTTACCGCATAACATTTAAAGAAGAAAGGAAGGAGCTACCTAGGAGAAGATTACATGCAGAATCTAAAATTATCCAGCTGCATCACTATAGTTACATCAGTGTCAAGCAACTTCTAAATTATCATATTTGGAAAATAAATATATATTTTAAAAGCCTGTGCCCTATATTTCTGTGATCTGGGGAAAAATAACACATAATTCAATGATGCTGCATGCCTTAAAACACACACACACACACAAAGTTTTTCATTAAGAAAACATGCACATTCACATACCCAAGTGTGTAGAGTGACACCTTCTACATAGCCCACATACCAGCACATCCATAAATTGCCTTGGATCAAAGATTGAAAGGGAGGGGGGGTAAATCTGAGCCAGGCTATAGAATGTAGCAAAGAAGGAGACAGAAGCATCTTGTAACTGCCTGATTCACTTAAAGATGATAAGAAAATATCATCACATTATTTTAAGGTAAATCCAACATTTCCAGAGCTGATTGAGGCAAGAATTAGACAGTGTTTAAGGGATTATGAAAAACGGCTTCCTCTACAGGTCAACAGCTAATCAGAATTCTCAGGAGATTTGCTGAAGATTTTTTTTTCCTTTTTGCCTTATGAATAATTTTACCAAAGGCACAAAATGGGCATATTATTTAGAGAGAGCGCCTTTTGATGTATTTTTTTCTGTGAATAAGCACAGAGTATTCGAGGATTTTTCCCTGTTCCGAGCAATGGGGACCAACTTATTAAGTGTTCCAGCTACAATGCCTGCAAGCTAACTGAGATTAATATCAGCATAACCTGTTACTTAATTCATTATGGGGATACAGGCTAATTTGATTTGATATTATTTTAATAAAGTTCTGTGATATATAAGATTGTTTCAGGCTATCAAAATAATTTTCCAGTTATTACAGTTATTCAAGCAGGTCCTTTGATAGCAGCAGTTGGTCTGCGTCTGTTGTGAATATATTAGCAGGGATGATTCATAGCAACCGAACAGCGTTAAGCTTGTGAAGCATTGTGCGGATGCAAAAAAAATGTCTTCTGTAGGCCATTAAAAAAAAGGGAAAGAAAAAAAATATTTTGTATGCACTAAGCTTACACGTGTCATTAACATAGCTCATTTTTTAAAACCAGTCTTTCATAGAAGACAAGTTAAAAAAAAATAAGGAAAGGAGGAGGGAAACTGGCAGTTCGCTTTGAAATTTATTGAAGCTATTTTACATGTTTTTAATATACAGTTTGCATCAGCCTGTATATATTAAGTGAATCAAATAGTTCTAAAAAATGACGCATTCTCTCCTCACAGGGGGGCATTGTAAGCCATTACAATGTAACTGTTCCAGTCCACAACGCTATATGTTCATTTGGCTGTCATGCAGACAAAAGCTTTTAATGTTGTTAATATGCCAGGGTGGCATAGATCATCTGTTTGTTCTCCTTGGGATTTCAACAATAAACAAAAGCTGGTGAACAAAATGGGTTGTCCCCCAACTTGCTACTGATGGTCACTGCAAATCTACCGTAGATGTTTTCAGTCATATTAGTTCAGAACCAAACAACATGCACTTACTAGGAAGACAATGACTTTGGAGATTTCATACTTATTTCTCTCATACAGCATGTCTTGTTACATGACAAGTTCTCATGATGACTGCTAAGCTGTCAAGGTCAGCTGGGATTTATATGAGAACCTGATCTGTGTATTAATTCCCTTTGTGGCAAGCAACGTAATTCTGTTGAATACCAAAAGATGGTGTAATATTCTTTTTACCAAACTCTGGTATGGCTAATCTTCTGGCTTTCCTATCAGTGCAAGCCATTCCACTGGTTGATTGTTCTCACTGTTAGGAAATTTCTCCTTAGTTCTAGGTGGCTTCTCTCCTTGATTAGTTTCAATCAATTGTTTCTTGTCTTGCTTTCAGTTGCTTTGGAAAATAGTTTATTAATAGTTTAACCCCCTCATTTTGTGACAGCGCTTCAAATATTGGAACACTACAATCATGTCTCCCCTAGTCCTTCTTTTCACTAGACTAGACATACCCAGTTCCTGCAGTTGTTCTTCATGTCATAGCCTCTAGCCCTCTAATCATCCTTGTTGCTCTTTCTGCACTCTTTCCAGAGTCTCAACATCTTTTTTATATTGTGGTGACCAAAACTAGATGCAGTATTCCAAGGTTTTGTAAAACAGTACTAATATTTCATGTGATCTTGATTCTATCCCTCTGTTAATTCAGCCTAGGATTGGCTGTTTTGGCTGCTGCCGCACCCTATTGGCTTATATTTAAGTGATTGTCCACTTGGATTCCAAAATCCCTCTCACAGTTATTGGCATTGAGCCAGGTTTCACCTGGTCTGTAGCTGTACAATTGGTTTTTCTTGCCTAGGTGTAAACCTTTGCTTTTCTCACCACTGAATTTCATTTTGTTAGATAGAACCCAATGTTCAAGTCTGTCGAGATTCTGACCTAACTGACATTGTAGAATGTATTGCCCAGAGAGGTGTCAATCTCTTCTTCATTGAATTTGTAAGTGGAGCGGCTAGATAGCCATCTATCTGAGAAGTTATATTTTAGATTTCTTTACTAAAAAAGAGGTTGGCCTTAGCTTATTCTATGACAGGGCAATTTTATGATTCTATATATGCTGTCAAGTGGAATCTCTTTAAATCAACTTATTTAAAGAATGCAAGATCTCTGCCAGTTAATACAATTATAGTACAAAATTTTCAAGTTAAAAAGAATTTTAGGAGGCTTAGCCTTATAATAGTTTTCACCTTTTTGGAATGTGGACTCAGACAATGTTCTTTTATGTGGTGCCTTAGGAATGAAAACTTTTTCAGCTGTAAGGAGCATTTGCTTGTGTTTAGGTTTGGACCAGAGACCTTTAGGGTTGCCATACTTTTAGGTCATCTTTACTGTTGTTCAACTACTGTGAGTCTGGAAATTAAGATGTCATCCGTGTACACCTAAACAGCCTCTCTTTTTTCACAATGTTGTTCAGCTAAACAGTGCCTTTTGTACTGAATACAGCTACCACGATTGTATAGTTTTAAACATAACATTCTTCCCTCTATACATGACTTTTCCCACAACAATTAGAGCTAGAAGCTTTTAGTGCAGACTAGACAATCCATGACCCCTTGGGTCATCATTTCATATATATTTTATTTAACATATTCCTCAATGCTTTCAACAATGGCAAACTTCTGAAGTATTAGAAAAATTATTCAAAATTCAGGGAGATATTCAGAGACCTCTGAGCCTTGAAAGAAACCCATGTTGAACTGCAGAGCACAGTCAAACATCAGGAGATGTTCATAGGAAATGTTTTATGATGATTTATATTATGTCATAAAATGCTTTATGATAATTTTATCTTATGCTATGACATTTTATAAAATTTGCAAAATTTCTATTTCTCAGGGGCAACTTTTGCTCTAGCTCCTAATACTTTAGAAGACATGTTCCAAATTGAAAAACCAATGATAGCAAATACTTGATTATCCAATGTCTTAAAAATAAGTGCAGTGGAATGGTTGGTGCACTGAACTTAAACAAGAAAGAAGTAGATTTATGATTCCATTCAGTCACAGGGTGATCTTAATCCAGGCTCATTTTCCTCATGTATAATGTGTGAATGAAGATGGGACAACTTCATAAGCCACCATGGGTATTGGGAGAAAAGTCATCCACTGGCTATGTTCTGTGAAGGAAGATTTGGCAACATGTGATCTTTAATATTTATTTATTTATCAACATATAAACATCTTCAGAGCAATTTGTGATTTTTGGTGATATTTAGTGATTATAAACTATAATCAGTAGGGGAGGGATATGTTCAGCCCATGATTAGTGGCAACCTTTCTTGGAATCTAAAAACTACAACAGAAGCTATCTACCCCAACGCTCAATAACACTGAAGCAGAAGTAACTACCAAGAAATTTACTAGGTTTTAAATATAATAAGGATCTATGAATGTATGAATTAGTATGTGTTAGTAATGGAAACAAGAATGAATTGCAAGGATAAATAAATATGAACAGGTTTGATGAATGTTGGTTTAAACTTAATTGCATTCTGATCTGCACTGTAGGATCATGAAATGCAACTCAGTTGTTGTAGACGAAACAAAATTGTCCCAACTTTCTTCCATATTGTGTGGTCCAGAGACACATGAAGAAAACACTTTTTTTGTTCAAGTTTTCCATTTTATGCCACAGTTACTGTGGCCACTGTTTTTAGATTATTTAAAAGATACTATGGCTATATATCAGTGCTTTCACAACTCATCCTTGGAAGATGTAGAAAACAGCTACCTAAAGTAACTGAACTTTTAACTGTGCTAATTATTTATAGCTGCTCTCTAGAGCTTCCCAGTGCGAAGCCAACAAGGACTTGACAACTTCAGATATTCGGCAAGTGGCTTCGATGTGTGATAGTCTAAACAGATTGTGTGACCTTCAGAGATTAATCAGTTAAAACAGCCCTTATGAAGCTGTTTTAGATTATTCTTGACAGTAGCCGTTTTTGACAGCAGAAGGTCAGAATCAAAGTCCTTTCTTTTTTGAACTAGTTGAAGATTTATGTCAGCATCAAGCCGAGCAAACATGCAGAAATAACTTATGAATGCAGGGGCCAGAGGGCCTTGTGGGGATAAGTTTTCTTTTGCATAGATTTTGAAAGTACTTGATTGAGGCTTACTTTAGATGTATATTTTCAAATCTAAAACATATACAGGTATGTTTTGCCTCTTGGATGCTCAGAGCTAAGACTGTGAAAGCCATTCACAGGTATGTTGCCTTTGTCCTTCTCTCCCCTTCTCTGCCTCCCAGCCATGGGCTCATTTTTAAAAATGTAAGAGTGGCCATGGCCCCTTGACTTACTTTTTTTATAGAGCATTTCTTCAAAATAACCATCCTTTAGTTGTCTAATCATTTCTTTGAACACTAGCAAAAACAAAACTCAGGGCACATTGTAGGAGAATGTTCTTGCCTTCTTAATTCTCTGTATTTATTTCAATCATATAGGGAAGGATGTCAAACTTGATTTCATTGAGGGTCACATCAGGGTTATGTCTGACCTCAAGTGGGGTGGTGGTGGGCATGGCCAGGATGGCCATGGCCAGCTCGATGTCACTCGTTGAGGCTCCATTTTTGGCCGTGACAGACTCCTGCATCCTTCTGCCAGCTCGATGTCACTCGTTGAGGCTCCATTTTTGGCCGTGACAGACTCCTGCATCCTTCTGCCAGTGAAAATGGAGCTTGGGGAGGCTGTGCGTGGCCCACCCAGACTCTGTTTTCAGTTGCGACAGCCTCCTGCAGCTGTCTACCAGCAAAAATGGAGCCCAGGGAGCTCTGTTTTCTCTGGCAGAGGGCTGCAGGAGGCCATTGTGTTTCTGCAGCTGAAAACAGAGCTGGGAAGGGCTGCATGCAGAGGCACCATGGGCCAGTCTTTGCTGTTCCTAGGGCGGGTCTGCGGGCCAGATCTAAGCACCCTGTGGGCCAGATCCAGCCCACGGGTCTTGAGTTTGACACCCCTGATATAGGGGTTCAGAGGCATTGGCGAAATCAAGATCTGTGTGTAAAAGAAAGGGAGAAAAAAGGAAAGGAAAGGAAAAGAAAGAGAAACAAAAAAGAGAGAGAGAGAGAGAGAGAAAGAAAGAAAAAAGAAAGAAAGAAAGAAAGAAAGAAAGAGAAAAAGAGAAAAAGAAAAAGAGAAAAAGAGAAAAAGAGAAAAAGAAAAAAAGAGAAAAAGAGAAAAAGAAAGAAAGAAAGAAAGTGTTGGCTTTGCTCATGGTTAGACTGAGGGAAGTAAGCACAGAAGGAGACATAAGTAAAGAAGGGAAAGGGAGGGAAGAAGCATAAGCAAAGAACAGTTATATGAATGGAGTCATCAGAATTGCATGTAGAATCCTGGACCTTCCTCCAGAGATTTAGCAATAATGTTGCCAATATTTGATCTTCTTGCATAATTAATCATATCTACTTTGTGCTACTTTACCTTCATATTTGTTGTAGTTTCTACCTAAGCAGTACCTAGTTTTCCAGGTTTCTTTTCTGACTGAAAATGAATGTTGTCAATATTTTAGGATATGTTTAGGATTACATTTGGGGGATTACCATGATGTTGACAGTGGACCGCATCCAGAGATTTCACTACAACTAATTTTTTAAAAGTCACATTTGCATACATTACTTGTTATAGTACAACATTAGAGTGATATGAATGTAGAAATGAACACAAGAGTGAGGAAAAAAGGTAAAACATGATTTTGTTATCTCTACATCTACTTCCTGCTATCTGATCCTTTGACTGAAGTCTAGCATCTCCTGACTGCTTCACGATGAAAATGTTGCTGTTCTCAAACAGATCTTAGACACCACTGTATTTTCCATCTTGCTTTCTCCTTCCTTCAAGACCATTTTCAGCCTGTTTCCTAGTGAATTATCGAATTTTGGTATTTGATCATATATGTTCCTCATCTGTAAATCTACTGTAAAGTGGGTTTTTTTTGGAGGTTTTCTTTATCTTTGGAAGAAAGAGATATTTGGTATATAAAAGATTATTTTCCTTCTGTCATAGTTCTGAGATGTCCTAGTTAAAAATCTTAGAACACCAGCAAAATTGAGACCTGGGAATTTTCTCTGCAAGAGTCAGGGGAGCCTAGTCCATCCACTAGTGCTTCATTTTATTCCATTTGCTACAAGCAAGAATAATTTTCTATTCACTCCTGTCCTACCTCCCTTCTTCTCTCTTCCATCTTTTTCTCTCCCCCCCCCCCCCAAAAAAAAATCTCCTCTCATCTTTCTTCTTTGTTGTTTTGCCCCTGAAAACTGTGCAGCCAAAGCAACCTCCAGGGTGGACACTAAATCTTGTGATGCAGGCAGAACAGTGATAACATCTGAACTGAAGGTGCTTTTCCAGGGCATGCTTGACAGATGTAGCGGGAGCCTTTTAGGATTTAGTACTGGAGCGTATCTATTACATGTGCTGCAGTGCAGCTTGGCAGGGTTGGCTGTATGGTAATCTCCCATGAATTCTGACTTATCAGAGCATCTTGAGCAGGTTCTTGCAGGATGGCAAATTGCTGCATCAACTTTGCAAGAGAGAGTTCTGAGCACTCTGAACTTTGATAACTCTTTGCAGACCAGTGACTTTTTCCTCATAGTCTTCTCTCTCTCCCTCCCTCCTCAACACTTCTTCCCTCCCGCTCTCTGTCTAGATAGAGCTGTTATATTTCGATCCCTCGAGGTACACCATTCCAAGGGACAGAATCTAATGCTCTCATATCGAAGAGAGTACGAATAATTGCTTTAATGGTATGGCAGCCTGCCCATTTCTTTAGAAGAACACAGCAAATGTGATCTGTGCAGGAGATCTGTCGCTCCCACTGGGAGACAACTACCGCTCAAACCTCGGGGGTTTAATGGCAGTGGGGAAAATGACAATGCTCAGGATGTACATGGAGAAATGTTCCTTCAGACTCTCACATTTTTAATTTACAAACAGAATTATGAAAACAATGGAAATTGTGACTTTGACGGTATAGCTTATTCTATTTTTTAAGTATCACCAGAAATAGCATTCACTATTTCTCATAAAATAATTGTATATAAAATACATCAAAAACATGATTCTCCTTCAATGAGAATATTACAGTTCCAAACCACTTGATTACCTCACTACCAGAGGTGGTATTCAGCTGGTTTGGACCGGTTCAGGCAAACCGGTATCTCCAACAATTTGCTGGTGGGCAAACCAGTAGCTTCAACGATCAGTTGGCCCTGCCCTTTCCTGTCCTATATCTGCTCAGCCGATTTGCGTCTCAGCTGTGCTACTCACCAGAAGTAACATAGAAGGTAAGTTTTCAAGCTGGTTTTTTAATGCTGTGCGCACTTACCGAACTGGTTGTGAATTGGTTGCAACCTACCGCTGCTCACTAAACTTAATGTAAAAAGAAGTAGTTAGGTTTTAAAAGGTTTTAAAAGGAATCTACAATACATTACAGATATGCAAGGGTTTAAATCTGAGATTTTTCATTTGGAATAGTAATAATATTGCCGGCATTGACAATCAATTGCAAAAGGTTGTTTTATTTGGAACAGTTTGCATCCTATGATGATACCTTTAACACCATCAAACATCAACATTTGCATATCCCAGGTCCTTGGGAAGGACTCAAGAGATGGATAAAAATGCAAATCCAGTCTATACATCTAGCTGACCATGCAACCAACCATAATGATAACCAGTGGTGGAATCTAAATTTTACCACCACGGGTTCGATGTGACTGAATGGGCATGGCCAACTCGACATCACTCACGGCAAGCTGGGGTGGCAAGGCTTCCACATATGCATATGGCTTTAGCCGCATGGTGAGGCTTGACCAAACAGCCTTTCGGGGCCTGCTCCCCTCCATCTCTGGTCTTTAGAGCAGTGGCTGCTTCTCTCCACTGCTGCTCTTGCTGGGAGAGCATCTTGTGCAATTTAGCAGCTATGAGCCTCCACTTTTCTCTAAGTCCCATCCAAAAAGTGCTGCGGCCCAGAGAAGAAGCGCTGTTGAATG
>JANHFL010009504.1:0-16937 GCA_032468155.1 Oxyrhabdium leporinum | reverse complement strand
TGTGTGTGTGTGTGAGAGAGCGAGAGAGAGAGAGAGAGAGAGAGAGAGAGAGAGAGAGAGAGAGAGAGAGAGAGAGAACTTTACAGGGCCATCCAGTTATATCCACTTATATCAGAACTAGGCATGGCTGCAAAAATGATAAATGCTGCATTAAATAGAAGTTTGTTTTCAAATTAAATAGAAGTTTGTTTTCAAATTATGCCCTCATCATGTTGAATATATCACCCGCCAAATTACTTCGTTAGTGGTACAGAATAGAAGACAGATAACCTGGTGCCCTACTTTTCACCTCTATTCTAATACTTCTATATACATAAAATAATTACAGATGAAATAACCAAATACCACCTTTTTTGTCATTATTCATGCTCTGTGCTCTATTACCATTTTTCCAGCTATACCCAGTGCTGATATAAATACTACTCCAAGTCTTCCTCAATAAGAATATAATCAAACTAGGTATTTTCCCATCCTATGTTTCGTTTTATTTCTGTTTACTAGGTTCATGACTCTGTACTTGACTGTGTTAAAAAATATTAATAATAATCCCATTTAGGTAATTAAAATCAGAGTCTATATAGGTTAGGACAAGATATTTATACTGTTACATAAATAAATAAATACAATTTTGAGGTTTTCTCTGTTCAGAAGTGTTAGCTATTCCGTGTAATTTTATGTCACTGAAAAAATTGATAACTCTTCTTTTCATCTCTTCATCAAAGTTATTAAAAAAATGAATTACACATGTGACTTAATATCTCACTCCAGTTTGAACAATCATTCTGAGTACAATTTTTCTGCTAGGTATGTATCCACTAATTTTCATACAATCCAACTCACTTTAACTTCACATTAATGAAGATGGGATTTTTGGGAGTCCAAAAATAACATATTAAAGATAAACTCTATATCAGGATTCCCAAACTCTTCAGTTCATTAACACCTTCATGAAGCTTCAGATTGTTCATTGACAGCAGCAGACTAATTTAAAAATATTACTTTAACTAACAGTACTATGAAAAATAATAAAAATAACACAATAATGGACAGTCACATTGATCCTTGGGGGTCATATTGAGAACTTTGGTAAAATATCACATATACCTGAAGCCATTAGAAAATATGCCAGATGCCATTACTACTTTCACACAGTTTGATACTGTTCTTGCTCATCCCTTTGTTCCATAGCCAGGATTCTGTGACATCATCAGAATGTGAGCAATGGCAGCTCAGAAACAGGTCAATAAAAGTATTTTTGAAAAGGAATTTTGACCATGAACAGTTTATTTAAAAAATGCAACTAGTGACACTCTTGATTGCCTTGTAAATTGTCTTTACTTTAGAAAATTAGAGCTAAATGAGAGGTTATGTTGAGCTAATTAAATATTTTGATCTATTATGCAAAGATAGACTGTTTCTGGAGGATAAAACCTAAGCATACGATCCTTATACTTTACTTCTTCCAATTACCAGGATAGATAGAAAATAGAAAATAGATCGTTGAACAGTAAACAGTGTGGATTTATAACCAACTAATATTTTACCATAGCAGTAGCAAAATGAGTCCCTTGTATAGATTTCTATCTATAAAGCAAAGTATATTTCTGGATAATAAAAGGAATTCATAAACTCAGAATTCATTTACAAGTTTTTATCTATTGTAAGAGTGGGCAACTGTGGCCCCTTTCTGACCTGTGGACTTCAACTCCTAGGATTCCTGAGCCAACATGGCTGGATCAGGAATTCTGGGAATTGAAGCCTGCAGGTCAGAAAGGGGCCATACTTGCACACTACTAATCTATTGCATATTGATGACCAGTAACATTTCGATGAAAAACAAGTTCTAACAAACTGGAAGACTGTCCACCACTGGATCATGTCATAATATACAGTTGTATGCAAGTGTTCAGGCATCCATGGTGAAACTGAATGGTTTCATGGATCAGAAGCTGACATAAACATTACATAATAGAAAGCTAAATGTGCATCTTTCTGATCATTTGAATGCACGTTTACTATTTATGTGGAGTCATTTACAGATCTGAAATAAGCAAATAGTGAATAGGCAGGTCAGAAATTTGAATGTTTTCAATCAGAAGTTTGAATATTTTCAGTCAGTCCTTTTAACATCTCTTGACAGAAAAACAGCTTTCAAATATTTCTTGCAACTAGCTAAGAAACTTTCTGTTCTTGTTTTTTCATATTTTTTTCATTCTTCCTTGCATAGCTTTCCCAGCTCAGTAATATTTTTACTTTTCCTCTAGTACAGGGCATGTCTGCAATATAATCATAGATTTTTTACAATATCCAAATCTGGAGGCTGTTAAGGCCATTCCAAAGCATTTACCTTTTTAGTTTTTATTTTTCTGCACAATAACTTCATGGTCGATTTGGAAGTATCTTTCGGATTGTTGTCTTGCTGAAATATCCAATCTCTCTTCAGTTTCAGTTTCTTCACATTAACTTCAGAACCAGCAAAAACCCAACCCCTAAGCCTTAACTAGTGATATTTACATAATAGAATCCAGAGTTCACTTCTGAAAACTTTAGTTGACAAACTTTGCAATTTTATTGTATTGAAGCCCACAATACATTATTTTGCATAGAGTTATTAAGCTTTGAACAAGAACAAAAATTAGATTTAAGAAAATGCTCCTCTTTGCTGAAAATGATATTAAGCTACTATAAACAAATTACCAGCTTGCTTGCAGATAGTAAATTGCTAACATGATACAAAAGGAAATAAAAGAACAATGTTTATTATATTCATAAGTGCTACAATTATGTTCCATAATAGATCATATGCATGCATACCTAAACAATATGCAAATATACAACTGCCTTCCAGGTCTAAAAACGCAAACTGTTTTAAAGTTCAGAGAAATTGAATAAATTGCATTATATTTACCAAGACAGAAGGAGCATGATGGTTCATTGGTTAAAGACACTGACCTGGCCAGTTGGAAAGCTGACAGCCCAGATTTGACACCTAAGCTTCACGCAATGCAGTGAGCTCCCAGTCCTGCCCCAGCTACTGCCCACTTAGCAATTTGAAAGCATGCAAATGCAAGTAGCTTAATAGGAACCACTTCAGTGGGAAGGTAACAGTGTTTCATGTGCAGGTAACAGTGTTTCATGTCGGTAGAGCATGAGACTCTTAATCTCAGGGTCGTGGGTTCAAGCCCCACATTGGGAGCCAGTTGCCTAAGGTGGGGTGAACCAGCCCAGGTTAGAGACGCAGCAGGTCAAAACTCCTGTGCCGATCAGTAGTGGGATAACGCCTGTGAATAGCCGCTGCAGCGGTTATTGACGGCACCCATTTATCCAGCCAGGATAATCCCAATATTGTATAGTCATGCTGGCCACATGAACGTGGAAAATGTTTTCGGACAACACTAGCGTCCTCAGCCAAGAAACAGAGATGAGCATTATGCCCCAGAGTCAGACATGTCAGACCTTTAACCTTTCATCAAGGTAGAACAGTACATTTTATTATGCAAAATTTAACTATCTTTCTACTGAATGTAGCCACTGAAAGAACTATTGCAAATTGAAACACCCTGATTCATCTTGGCTATCATGTAACTAAGATAAATTGAAAAATCCATACCCCACACAATATTCTTAATCTTTGGAAGAGAAATTCCTTTCCATATTTCCCCATCAAATTGAATGAAGAAAAAGAAATACTGCAAGCATCAGGGTGTTTTTTCTCTGCTTGGCACCATATACGTTATGCAAACCTAAATTTGTGTAACACTGAACATACATCTCTCCAAACTCTGTAGAACCACTGCTTGGGACAGAAAAATTCCTTGTTGCATTTTTTGCCCCTATTAATTAAAGAAGCTATTCAGATATCAGGTACTTTATTTTTTTCAGCAATTCACTGAACACAGAACTTACCAACTGAACATTATCATCAAGACAAATTGCATTGAATTGATTCACTGACTTCTTACCACATGTAAAAATACAATTATTTTTTTGGAAGCTTGAAGTTTTAAGGGAAAGCTAAATTCTATGAAGAGAATTTCAAATGACACAGCAAACAGGGTCAAAAAATTTGTAAATGAAGGCATTTCTTTTGTAATACTTTTGCGAGTCATAATTCATTATAATAAAATAGTGAATACTGGAGATTGCCACACAGAAGACTACAAGAGAATCAATTTCCCAAATTTATAGCTTCTCCTATTTCATTATAATATTCTCAAAGCACATAAACTGAAATATCAACTATGGGGTCCTCCTTAATGACTTTTTAGCTGCAGAAGCTGCAGTTGGAGCAGATAAAATGTCCTTGCCAACTTTACAGAGTGTGCCAGTAACTGAGCTGGGATTAGAAAACTGACTGATTAAAATTTTGCTCACTAGAATAAAACACTTAAAATGAATCATCTTAATTTCCAAAATGTCCTCAGGTTCCCTCAGGCATAATACATTTCAGTCACATAACAGCAAACATTTATTTTAAAAATTAGGAATTCAATCATTATGTCTGACACTGAAGCAAAGCAGTCTGATTTTGAAAGATGCTATGTCTAATTATTGTTTATGAATGTTTATATGATTCAATGAAATTCACTACAGTTATACACAGAATAACATACCTTTAATATCAGTATTACAACCTATTGGCTTCTGTAAAATGCAGAGATATAAATAGGAGAAAGTGAAGAAGGGGTGCAGGCACAGAGGGTCCTTTTATCACCTGTTGTGGCCAGGCATACTTGCTATAAAAAGGGTAAGAAAGATCCCCATACACATTAAATGCAGTTTTTCTTCCAACTGCTAAAAACATTAAAAAGCACTCAGCTGGTTCAAAGCCTACAACCCTGCATATTATTCTTCATTATTTAAGAAGCTATATTTTGCAGAACACTGAATCAACATGGTAATCGGGAATAGCGAATGGTAGAAACTGCAAAAAATATAAAGTTGCCAATATTAAATGGTTTCCTATAATGCACAAACCAGAGACATTGGACATACAGTATTATCTTGCATTTTTGGAAGGAAGAACTAAGGCATGTCAGCGTTGTAAGTTAGTGAATAGATGGGATATGAACTTGCAACTTGCAATTAAGCTGCCCAGAGTTACCTTGAGGTAAGATGAGCAGCCTACAAATTTTATAAATAAATAAAATTACATCAGTTCTCTTTAATTAATTGGAGGGGAAAATGCAAAAAGAAGCTTTTTTGTATGCATTAGTGAATCTATAGAGGTTTAGAGAGATATATGTTCGGTGTTACACAAATGTTAGGTTACATATGTGATGCCAAATATTACTTTACTTCCCATGTTCCTAGGCCTTTATAATGTAGTCAGTTATAAAATTTGGCAAGAGGAAAATTGTGATTATCTGAACTATTGGTTGATTAAGTATGTTCTACTCATGTTCTCTCCAGCCACAGTTATTATATAAGGTTACTTCTCTTATTTTTCCAAAGGCATTTGTTATATAAATATTTGGAATATTCTTTTGAATATCTAATAAACGACACTGTGGCGCTTTAAGCTGCTGACTACTTTTTAAACAAGTATATCCCCAAAATCCATCAGGAAGAAAAGAAACACCGAACTAAAGACTAAAGTGATGTACAGTAATTGCCAAGAAAAACCTCTCTCCTGCCAAGCATTTTTCCCAAGAGGTGAATATCATCTTCCATAGTCTATAGAAATAACTGAATTAGTTTGGTGATGAAATACCCTTAACTAATTTCTATGTATGATTTAACCTGTTGGTGCTTCTTTAGAATACTTTGGTTCTAGTAATTACATAACAAAAAATCACATATATACTTCAGTAAGAATAACATAGCACTAAAATAACTAGGAGTAATTTTAATCCTCCAGGGGATAATTGTAATATTTAAAACAACATTTTTATATATTTTAAAGTTCTTATGATGTTGAAAAAATAATTTATGGTGTATTATAATTTTTATGGAAGATGTATTAATGGATTGTTGCCATTTTATAGCTTCAGTTGTATTAATCAAACCACAGCAACATGTTGTGAATAGAATAAATCCAATATTTTTTTGTGTTTTACAAATGAACAATTTCACATGAGCTAAGTTTACATTTAGATTCTTTGTCCATAGATATCTATACCAAAATATAGTTTCACATTAATATTTAAATCAAATAAAATCAATTTTTGGTTAAGAAATAATCACTCAGAATAGTGGTTGAGTAGAAACCATTTTACTGCTCAGGTTTGCTTCAACATTCTCCTCCGTCTTGAAAAAACTTTCCACTCGTTTGAAAGCTCTTGGAAAATTATGAATAATGTTTGGTGATTAAAAGAAGAGAGGGTATTTCCATAAGTCTATGGAGAAGATATAGTAAGATGAAGACTGACTATATAATACATTTCTATTTATCCACTTATACCACTGTTTTACCAATGCTAATAAACAACAGTTATGTTAAAAGTAATATTTTTGCAATTCAATATTGCATCTTAAATGTATAAAATGTATAATTATACAAGTCCTTTTCACTTTTGGAAGACATCAAACAACACAGTTCTATCCTTGATCTCACTTCAGAAATGACTTGGAAGAAACACTTATAACCTCACTGGGGCTCAGGTGCAGCATCTATTCATTAAGGCTGTCCAAACTGTCTTAGTACAGGAGTGTCAAACTCATGTCGTCACGGCGGCATCACATTACGCATCGGGACTTTTTCCCCCTTTGCTAAACCGGGTGTGGGCATGGCCAGCATGACACATCCAGCCCACAGGTCAGGAGTTTGACAGCCCCGTCTTAGGTGAATCACATGAATTGAATAGGTGGGTGCCTTAAAGTAGAATTGTGGGGATTATTTTTCAGGCTTTTACAGGTAATCCTTGACTTACAGCCACAATTGAGCCCAAAATTTATATTGCTTGTTAGAAGGTCACAAAAGGGGATCACATGACCCTGCAACCACCATAAATATGAACTAGTTGCCAAGCATTCAAATGTAAATCACGTGACCATGGGGATGCTAAAACAGTTATAAGTGTGAAAAGTGGTCATAAGTCACTTTTTTCAATGCTGTTGTAACTTCAGATGGTCACTAAGTGAACAGTTGTAAGTCGAGAACTACCTGTACAGAGTAAGAAAGAAGACGAGGACCTCTATTAGAGATCCTTTTGTAGTTTGCATTGTCCATCTGACAAGCCAGCCGGAAGATTGAATGAAACACTAATATTTTATTGAAATAAGCAAAAAGAAGAAGCATAGTTTGCATTACAATATATTTTTAAAGTAAATACATTCATGATTTTATAATGACTACTTTAAAAAAGGGCAAGTGGTTTAACTATTCAAGAAGAATTATCTTGTCTCTGAATTGTCTTTGTTTACTGCCTGATTGGCTGTGACCAGTTTAAGAAGGCAAAATAAACCCTATAGGGACCGATCAAATAAGTGCAACAAACAAGCTATCATCATGAATTACAAGTTAAGGTGTTATTTTGTTAGTTTAGATTTTTTTTAAAGTATACCAAATAGAAATATCAGTGATACTGCTCTACAGATCTGCCTTTTTGTATGAAATATGAAACACACTAAGTAACTTTCAGCAGTGTGTCAAACTTTATGTGCTGAAAGCTATTCAGATCTAAAGTAAGCACTAACAAACAAGTAACCTTGTCAGTTGAAATGTTAATAAATCAAATTCACCAAGGTAAGCTGTATTTTTACTTCAGCTGGATCTATCATCAGAGGCCATTGGTAATACTACAGTTGCAAGAAAAATTAATGGGTTTTTTCTAACCTTGACTATAACTCAGTAACAGTTTGTTTTACGGTTTTGCACTTGAATATATCAGAAAAGAAATTTATATAGATTTCACTGTGCTACTGACCTCCTGAAAAGGATTCATGAAAAGTGTGCAAACTGATTATTTTCGAGATAATAGTGCACAAATGCTGTGGAGAAACTTCTGTGAACTGATCCTTCTACACACTAAAGATCACTGCGTTGCTTAAAGTGCTTTTGTTTGGAGTGTATTTCCTCAGTTTTTGCAATTGTAGTCTACATCTATTTCAAAAAATAGAAACTTCTATTTGCTATAAGTCTATATAAGAGAAGCAACCTAGAACTAAGGAGAAATTTCCTGACAGTTAGAACAATCAGTGGAATGACTTTCCTCCAGAAGTTGTGGATGCTCCAACACTGGAAGTTTTTAAGACGAGATTGGATGACCATTTGACTGAAATGGTGTGGGGTTTCCTGCCTAAGCAAGAGCTTGGACTACAAGACCTCCAAGGCTCCTTCCAACTCGGTTATTCTATTCTATTCTATTCTGTTCTGTTCTGTTCTGTTCTATATTATAATCTAATGTAAAAATTAAATCCACAAGTAAATCTTTGGTATTGTGGTGTTTTATTTGACAGCAGTTTGGGGTTCTGATATGTAATCAATTGGAATTATTACAATTATTCTTATTTTTCTAAAATGCAAATCAAGCACAAAAAATACCAAATGAAAATAAACCAGTAAAAAAAAGAAAAGAAATAAAGAAATAAAAATGTGTGAATGAATATAATATCTCTGTGAATAGGAGGTGTGAGTAGAAGACAAAAACAAAGGAGGTGTGTAGAGGTGAATGATGTGTGAAACTGCATGGGGTTTTTTTTTCCTACAAAAGAAGGGGAATATGGTACTTATTTGAGCTGCATTGATTTATATATCTTGGAAAATGTGGGCAATAAATACATTCATTATAAAAGTTTATAGGATGATTTATTTTTTCCAAATGTCTTTCAAAATGTTTAATGAAAAAGGCTGAGTGAGCCTGCTAACAAAACAATCTATCACCAATCATTTTATATTATTTATTATTAAATTTATATACCGCCCCATTCCGAGGATGTTTATTTTCATTTATCTTCTAGGCATGTGATTTTTCTTGGTTAACAAAAACACAGGAGTGGTTTATACTGACTTCTCCTATACATGCGTAATTGATGATAACTTTGCCATTGTCCCTAAAGTGATCATCAGTGTCTGGCATCTTCCTATATCACTCCTGCCCTGTATACTGTAGGTGTCCACTAAGCAGCTAGGATGACCTTCTCACCTCAGGGGGCCCTATTGAAAAAATATATTTTTGCTATAGACTTCCAACACATTCTTTGCCCAACTGTTCCAGAAGCTCTTCCATCACCATGATGGGCAGCTCAGCCGCACTTGGAGGGAGCAGGAGGGCAGGTAAATTCAATTACTAATTCAGACAGTAACAGTGTTTTATAATAAAGACAACTTGGCTTCTTCTGAAATAATAATGCTGGGATTTTTCATTCATACCAGAATTAAAATCCACAAAGCCATACAAATCTAGCTTTTATCCATCAGCTTTTATCCATCAGTTTCCATCAGCTACCTAATGGTACTTCTTCACCTGAAGAATAAAAAACAATTGAAACAGAGCTTTAGTTGAATCTGGATAGATGGATTTATATTCACATCTCCTGTCTTTGGAAAGCACATGCTTATAATGAGAGGAAGTTCAAAAGTATTTCCTTTGAAATATGGAAAATGTATTTTTGTCAAAATATTTTCTAATATTTTATTTCATTCTAATGGTAAAAAAGGTAGGAATGTACATTTTTGGTACAAAGTCCATTCTGATTTTGGGGGGAATTTGTTCCATTTGGAAATCAGGAATTTGTTCCATTCCCAATTCTTTGATTTGTACATGATGAAAGAAAGGATAAATCTATTAAAATCTGATCCCTTTTCTTCAGATTTATTGAGTTGGGTGCCTCTTCAGCCTACTTTGATGCAATTGTTAAATGTTAGATTAGTCCATCATAAACATCATTGACCTACGAACTGATTCTAAGAGAGCAACCCAACTGGTATACATTAGTGAAACCTAGATGAATAACTAGGAGTACAAGATCCCAGCTACGTCTCTTATTACAGCCATATTCATTTAGGCTTCAACAAAATGGAAGGTCGTTATATATGTCACAATGCTACTATGTGCTGGTCTCTAAATTTACTTGTTCAGTTTTTCTGTTTTTTATGGTGATTAGATCAATTTTACATTATTGCTTTTACTTATGTATTTTAGAACAGGTATTCATTGTTTTGATTTTTTTTTTTGATTGAAAGGTAGATCATAAATTTTCTAAATAACTAACGAAGAAAAAAACATACCATCTGCTCAGGAGATGCTGGAAATATCTAAAGAGGCTCTGTTAATTATAAACGCTTTAAAAAAAAACCTGTCTGGTCCTTCTGAAGCTTGCTATAAAACTGTTGACAAGATCATAGCCCAAAATTCTATTTAAATATGAAACAAAACCTGGAAATCAGTTCTGTCATTATTTGCCAATATTTGGCCCAAAAAATAACTTTACTGTAAAATCTTCTCATTGTGTATCTCCAAAAGATAAGAATTAAAGAATCTCAGGACAGCCTCCTGACAAGGATTAGAAGATTCCAAGATATGACTGATAAATTAATAAGCTAAAACACGGATCATTTCAAGATGTGGAGGAAGAAGAGTGACAATTGTCACTGAATAACTTTGATAACAAGCCTGATAACATGAAACCGATAATATTGATTAAATAAGCAAGCTTGATCTAAGTTTAAAGTAAAGGAAGGCAATTACAGAAAGACTATAAAATAGAATGTAATTTGTTGTGATAAGAATATACTTAAGCATGAAGATACGCCTTAAGCATCAAGTCAAGCACTTAAGAAAGATAACATGAAGTCTCTCAATACCCCATGGAAGATATTGGGATAGATTAAGATGCTTCTTTTAAAAGGTGATGAAAAAGAAAGTTTTACCAGTTAACTTTGAAGAAAGTGTCATCTGTTCAAGGAACTGTTTAAATGCTGTTTTTATCAGTAAGATAGAAATAGCCTTCAAGACAAGGGCATCTATTCACAATCTCAAAACCTAACTGTGCTGATACTTTCCTGTGTTTTAAGCGAATTAAAATTACTGATGTCAAAAATTAGAAACAAATGTAACAGATGATGAGCACATTTTATTTTTATTGGATATCAAGTTTCACTTTTAAACTTTGGTGGAGTCAGTCTTAGCTTTCCAAATTTGAAATTCAAGCTCATGTTCCAATAAAAAAAACCTAAACCAAGAGAAAGAGAAAAATAGGGTAGGAAAGAGAAAGAGAGATAAATGGAAACAAAATCATCAGTAGGAGAAAAATAAATCTGATGTCTTTCTTCAGCATTGATAATGATCAAACCAGTGATAAGAAGGAAAATAATTTGGAGAAAAATAGATAGATAATATGTCTTTATTATAAAATCAGCTGGGAAACTTTTTCATTAAAAAGCTAAACCTCTTACATGTAAAAAAACCCAAAACATTCCAATACTTCCAAGGGAAATATCGCTCATGCTGCCTCTGTGCACCACTATAGCAGTATACCAATAGTATTTCTAGTGGTGAGGAAAGTGGAGTGAATATTGAAATTGTTCATATCAATTCTGTTTTATTCAGAATTTAAGGCCAGATTCATCACAAATTGAGGAGAGATGTTGTGTCAGTGACAGAGTTCCAGAGATGCCCTGATGCCTGTACGATCCCATATTTCACAGTATACACAATGGTAATTGAGGCTAGCTAGGGTTAAGGTTAGGGTCAGGATTTTATCCCAGATTTTCACACTTAAGAGCAAACCCTAAGCAGAATGAAACAATTATTCTTAAATATTTCAGTTTAGGGGGGAAATAGAAAAGTTTGGTAGATATAGAAAAGGACAAATCCAGCCTATTTCTGGTCATTATTACTTTTTCATCTTTTCACTTATAAACACAGGTATTTTCAAATTCATCTCCAGTAATGAAATAATTCACAAAATAATTTGTGTTAGAATATTTTGTAGCTACATGTAGATGTATTGCATCTCAACATAAGCATTTGTTAACGTTCTCTAACTTTTTTTACAGCAAAGAATGTGTTAAAAAATAGGAAATGTATCAATCATTATGTACCTAAATGTATTCATTATATAACTGTATTCAAATGTTTACATTAAGATTAAAGATAAGAACTAAATCCATATGAGAAATTACAAAAATCAAACATTGCAAACATATTGCATATAGGTCTACAGCAGAAGTATTGTAATCTGTCTTTATGAAGACATACTACTGACAGATCAAACATACACACAGTGCAAAGAGACTGTAACTTAAGTTGCTCAACGATTTGCTAATAGTTGTGAATTTTGAACTGGCTTTTCTTTAGCAATGCTGCCACCTTCTGGGAGACATAAAGTTTAATTTCAACTTTTGAAGTAATAAATCACCAATAGTGAGTGTGAGATGAATTGAGAAAGAATAAAAATTGCTACTCCATAAATAAACTTTCAGTTTCCTTGCTTTTCACACAAATTCAACATTGAATACAGGTTTAGAAAGTAAACATAAATGAAGCGTGTTTGTTTATTTTTACCTTAAGCAATGCTTATTATTAAAAGACACATTGGCAATAGCCTTCTTAGGGCTGCGTCTTGCTACAGCTAGAAGAGTAAATATCATTTGCTACCAGATGTCTCACTGGCTGATTCTGTATTTCCAGACATAATTCAACATATTGATCGAATACTTAAAACACTAAGCAGTTTGAATGTTAGATTAAGTGTCTGGCATGAATTTGTTCAAGTTTTAAAGTCTTTGGATTGTTTCCTTGCGTTTGATGAATGCATTGACCCAATATCTCACTAATATCTGAAGCACATTATTGGATTTTCACTGCAGATTTTCTGTTTGCTGTTTTTAATTTGATTTTGCTTTTCCAATGGGCTGTGGACTGCTACACGGACCAGGGCTTAGGAACCCCTGATCTAGAGAATTAGAGAATACTTGGATTTTTCTTTAGTTATCTTGTTTCCAAAATTTGCTCATAGAATTGCTAAATGGACTTTTAAACTCCATTACAAATTCAGTGAGAGCATGACACAAGAGCTTTTAAAGAAAGCGATGGAAAGGAAATTGTGCATATGCTGTAGCAGTATTTTTGCAGAACAAGTGTGAACGTTTGACACATTTTGCCAAAGTTGATAGCAGCTTGTGGGTTAAAGGGCATCCTTTTTGTAGCTGAACATTTTATCTGAGAATTTAAATCAAAGTAGATAAAACGTTGGAACAAATAATTAAAGATGCAAAGGTAGCTTCGGTTGAAAACTTTAAAAAAAGAAAGATGCTATTACAGAAAGTCAAGGAACTGTTGACACTGACGGAAGATTTTCAAAAGGAGATGCCAATCTCTGCACTCATACCACATGCTTAGCCAGATCAATTAAAAAAAGTGTTTGTTTAGAAATATTAATTGTATTTTTATTTATAATTGTTTATATTTTAGCCATTTCAAAAAAAAAGAATCCTGAATAACGAGGTACAAATAATGTAAACAAAACAATCAAACAAATAAGCATACTTTGCACTAATATAATTGGCTTCCTGCCAACCTAGCAGTTTGAAAGCATGCAAATATGAGAAGATAAATAGGTACCACTTTGGTGGAAAGGTAACCTGGTTCTGTGTTACTTAGTCATGCTAGCCACATGATCATGGAAATGTCTTTGGACAAAAAGATTGGATGGGGGAAACCTCTACCTTTTTAATAGTATTTTTATTTACAATTGTTTATATTTTAGAAAAACAGAATCCTGAATAGCCTGGTAGATATAATGTAAATAAAACAACCAAACAAATAAGCATACTTTGCACTAATATAATTGGCTTCCTTTAGCTTAAGTTCTCACGACCCACAAATTTGTTTTCTGTACATAATCTCTGCAAATAATGAGGTCCACCTGTAGTTTCATAAAAGAATTTAATATTATAATATTATAGCCTCTATCTCCGTTTACGTCATCAAATCATGTAGACAGTGGAAGAAGAAGAATTTCTTTTAGCAAAGGAAAGAATGCCAGGAACTGCATACCCTTTCCTAATAGTGGTTAGAATGGATTGTTGCTGGCTGATTCTGCCACTGGACTTCAATCCTGACCGGCTCAAGTTGACACAGATTCCCATCCTTCCGAGGTTGGTAAAACGAGGAGCCAGATTGTTGGAAGCAATATAGGCTGGTTCTGTAAACTGCTTAGAGAGGGCTGTAAAGCACTATGAAGTGGTATATAAGTGTAAATGCTATTGCTATATATTGTTTCAGTTGAACCTAAAGCCAGCCAGCAAAACAATAGATTATATCAAATCTGTCCAAAAGGACATAACTTTAAAGGATGCATACATGATGCTTTATCTGGAGATGTTGACAAAGAATCTCATAACCTAAAAGATTAATGGCATAACACTGTTCAGATTGCCTGCAAAACCATATCCAAAGCAACAAAATAATGATAAAGTGTCTTGAATACCTTAGGATCTATAAAAGGCCATCTGTGCTGTTGATCAGAGCACACCAGTTATTTCTGTAAATCAATTATCTTTGAAAATTACAATGACATTTCAGTTTTTATCTTGAACTTCAGTCATGAATCACTTTCCTGAAGGAGTGGGATTGTATTTGAGAATGCCAATAGGTTGGAGCCAAAACGAACAAGACCTTCAAAGGCCTTGAGCAGAGTTTCTCCAGTGTCTCCAAGACTCATTGCCTGGCATATGCCATTCGCTCTCATTAACAGATTGTGAAATTTGCAATTTCCTAGAAAAATTCTTGGTATATATGATCAGGCTGCTCACTTCTCAAACCAGCTGCTTTACCCACCTGCTTCCTTGCATATCATTATTTCCATGTGAATTTATAGCACATATAAAACATGTACGCTTTAAATAAATGTTTATTTAAATAAAGTTTATTTACCTGAAAAACCAAAATACCAGGATTCAGTTAAGGCAAATACCATAAAGAAGAGTTCTGTGTGAAAGACTTATGTTCAGTATGGTATTGAATTTACAATTCTTGGTATTGGTCACGTGGCATAGGGTAGTTAAAAGTACTATTGTTCTGTCTAAGAAACCTGAAACTAAATATACAACTGTAAAGCTTTTAATTTTATTGATTGGATTTAAAATGAAACACAAATGTTTTGTGCAAAGCTTGATGTAAATATAATGGAAGGCTTTGAAAATTATGCCATGGATAGTTGAGTTCCCTACATTCATTTTTTTCTTCAAATGTGCATGTACAATAATTTCCTATATAACACTGAAATGCTTGTTTATAGTAATACACAATCCTAGGAAATGAAGTTTCTATAGTTGTAGGAATGTAAAGGGAAACAGTGACTGGGCATAAGATTACTATCTGACAGATATAGTAGCTGCAGTATGAAACTGAAGTTCTAACACAACTGTGCTAGTAAAATCCTAGCTTCTTAGCTCTACAGTTAATTAGAACAAAGAACATAGGTAGCCGCAAATGTGGAATATAACACATAAAAGTCCTCTGTAAAGTAGCATCCATAGCTGTTCTAATTCTCATAGTGGAGTAGGTAAGAGCTTTTGTATAATGGGCAAAATGCTGCATTTTGACTTAAAACTGATCCATAATGTGGTTTGGCTGTCTCTTGCTTATATAAACCCAGACATTATGGCTTGTAAATTGATTATGGTTTAACACACAGTGTGAACGCAGCCAACTATATTTTAGTCCACAAACTGATAAATAAACCCTCCATAGTTTAGTCTGATGGGTGAAACCACTCTGAAAGAGAAAGATATTTACATCTGTGCAAAGGTTTTTGCTGACATACAAAGAAGGATTTTTTCCCCACATGAATAATAGCAGTAGCAATAGCACTTAGACTTATATGCCACTTTACAGTGCTTTACAGCCCTCTCTAAGCAGTTTACAGTGTCAGGATATTGTCCCCAGCAATCTGGATCCTCATTTTACCAACTTCAGAAGGATGGAAGACTGAGTCAACCTTGAGTTACGGGTGGAGTGCAGTGGAGTGGGAGGGGCCACCCAGGAGTGGGATTTGGGGGTTTGGCGATCCCTGCAGAATCTTCGCTAAGGGTCCGCCCAAACCCCTGCAAGCCCCCAGCATCCCACCCCTGCTTATGACAATTTTTCACAGTTATGACCTTTGCAGCATCCCCATGATCATGTGTTCAAAATTCAGATGCTTGCAAATGGTTCATATTTATGACTGTATCCCAAGGTCATATGATCACCTTTTGCAAACTTCTGACAAGCAAAGTCAATGGGGAAATCAGATTCACTTAACAACTGTCTTACTAATTTAACAACTGCAGTGATTCACCTAACAACTGTGGCAAGAAAGGTCATAAAATGGGAGAAAATTCACTTAAATGTCTCACTTAACAACAGAAATTTTGGATTCAATTGTGGTTGTAAGTCGCGTACTAACTGTAATATAACTGTATTATATGTTTTAAAATATATAACAATTTAAATTACAGCTATTTTTCTGATATTTTAATACTGAAATCAAATTGAACAAACCCACCTAACCATCAGTGTAACCAGAACAGGGATTTAAGAAAAGGAAAGAACTCCATTCCTGGGGGGGGAGGACGGGGACGACGACTAATTTTATTATGGTTGGTTGCGCAGTTAGCCAGATGTTTAGTCTGGATTTGGAATATTTATCTACCTATCAAGTCCTTTCCACATATCTGGGATAGGCAGATGTTGTTTGATGGTGTTAAAGACATTGCCACTGGATATAAGCTGTTTCAAATGAAGTTACCATTTGCAATTGACTGATGGTGATTTTTGTCAATCCCAATGATGCTAAAAAAATATTCCAGATGTTTTGGAATTGCACCCAAATTGCCTATTATCGGTACTATTGGTAATGTAATTACTATTGGTAATTACCTGTAATTTAACCTATCATATACCTCTTTATATGAATTTTCTGTTTTTTCAATCTCTCTCTCTCTCTCTCTCTCTCTCTCTCTCTCTCTCTCTCTCTCTCTCTCTCTCTCTCTCTCTATCTATCTATCT
>JANHFL010009503.1:263404-275547 GCA_032468155.1 Oxyrhabdium leporinum | reverse complement strand
AAATTAATCTTGTAATGTCATATTTAGTTACGAGATATTAGGTTAAGTTTACTCAAGTATAAGCACAAGTTGAAAGGGACATTTTTATAAGATGAATTATAGATGGTAAAAGTTCTAGAGATATTATTGTGAAAATGTTACTTATTTTTTTTTTGTTTGATGGAGAAAGTAATATTTCTTGAATTCAAAACTTTAGGGCATAAAATATTCCTTTTACTTAAATATCTCACCTGTTATCTCTTCGGCAGTTTAGGATAAAATAAAATAAAAATAAAAAGCTTGAATTTAAGCTGATATTAAAATCTTAAATTTTGAAATAAGTAAAGGTTAAAAAAAATGGAGGATATCTGCAAAAATATAATATCCTTGAAGAATAGCAACTGGTTAAATCTATATGAGTTTCAGATGAAGATACCTAGTAGCACACTCTGCCATCTGTTTGATATGAAACGATATGGTAATTTTAGAAGCAACATTTAAATTACAGAGTTCATACCTCACTGGCAATTTCCCTGGAAGACTTTGCATGCTTGAATGAAAGAGCATCCACTTTAAAGTCATAACCTTTTGCTTTGGCTTCATCCCAGGCTCCGGTATAATGTTTCTGCAATTAAAATATATGCACAAATTTCAATATAGTCAAAAAAAATACTAAATGAATTACAGGAGACTACAAATATTCCTCAAAAGAACATTCCTATGCATATTTAGTCAGAAATAAGCCAGTGGACAATAGATGGTGGAAATCAGTGCCTTTTTAGAACACAATTAATTAATTTGATCTAAAGCACATGAAGAACTTTTTCAGCATCCAACAACTAATTCCAGCGTAGTGTGCTATGGTATCCAAAACAACCATTGCCAAACTGATTATACCAAGGTCGTGCCAATTTACTTTCTACCCTCCTAAGAGATATCTCCCATTTCAATTATATTACAAAAAAATAATTTACTGTTCAATTACAGATGTTCCCAAGTCATATAAATTCAGTGTAAAAACAATAAAACTAATAATTCATTGATTCTACCTTATTTTGTAATTGAGTATCGCTGGCCTGAATTACAGATATAAAATGTCATTGCTTTTGCTTTTTCAACAAATAAGACAATAATTTTCCTTCTTTCTTTCTTGATTCCCAATAGATAGGATTAGTGTATTTCAAGGAATATTTAAAGAGATCCAAAAGTAGATTCAATTTAACTTTAGCTGTTATAAACACTTGACATGAACTCTCTCTGTGATTTCTCTCTAATTCTCTCTATGAAAACTTAGTATATGGATCTCCTTTTTCTTCAATCATTTGTTTCCTGATTTGCTATCTTTATTTTATTCCTATGGTGTTGTTTTCTTCCATATAATTATGCACATGTTTGAGCATATGAATGCATGTATTTATATCTACATTTTGTTGTTGCAGTAATTTATATTTTATTTAAAACTATTTTTAAATCATCACACTACATGGCCCGTTTGCATTTTATTTAAAACTTTTGTTTTAAATCATACTACATGATCTATCAAATATATTAATAATAGGATATATAATTCTATATATGCTTCTTTGGCTCCTGCAATTGAAGCATCAGTTTAATTGTTGTTTTTAAAATATAAATATAGAATAGACATGCAACTTATAACTCAAATACCTTTATGTTTTTAAGAGCAATTAACACTAGGGCAATATATTTAGAACAATGTAATAAAGGAATATTGATATTCTTAACAGAATTTATACATTTAGTTAATTATCTTACATGGCTAACATTCACAGCATTCATCTTGGAGAGCAGGATTTCAGGGGTATCAAGAGGAATATTAATCTGTGCCTTCTCATTATCCCATGCTTCACGATACAGGTGCTAGGAAGGAAAGACAATTTTAACTGCTGTGTGAAAATCCCTTTAATTTTTCAAAGGTCACTGTATCTCAGCCACACCCCATTATCATTTCAGATATAACACGGCGTAGTGACTACATTCCGTTTACCTCACTGATCTGTTGAGCGTTGACCTTAGCCAGGATGACTGGAGGTGGGTCAGGTATACTGGTAAATTTCAGTGCATCTGGGCGTTGTTTGTACAACCTGTCATTTACGAGATCTTGAGCCTTTTTCACTCTGACCACATCCACCGAGCCTTCTGGCATCCAGCCAATCCCTCGGAGCCATTCCAGATCTGACTTGTAAAGAGTCTATAAGAAACCCATCAATATATTAAGATACTACTTCCACTTACTAAAAACACCACTGAGGCTTCTCTACTCAAAGTTATTGTATAATTACTCTTATCTCAACACAGAGCTGTTCAGGTGTCATATACCTATTTATTTAGTTTTTATTTATTTATTGAAGATTTATATAATCCTCATACTAGCCAGTGAGGATACTTGAAAAATGAATTCCTCTTGATTCTCTTTCTATGCCACATAGTTTTTACAAGAGTCAATTAAAAGAAAATTGTGCTTTTTATAAAGTAACTCTGCTTATGATAACCCTACTCAGTACAGAGCAGCACAGATACATCATAGGTTTACCTATTTTTTATACGAAAATGTGATTAAAATTTAAAACAGATGGTCAATAGACAGGAATAAATAAACAAACTATAATTCTATGCAAATGGTTCTCTATATAGGGATAGCCAGCTCTGTTCTATTTAACATTCAATCACAAATGGAATTTGATCTTTTTTTTTATTCATGGTATGATGATGATGATGATGATAGCTACATATGGCCAAGAATGTATGCAGCAGGGCTTGGGTTACCGTAGATGCACCCATAATAATTCACCAAATGCAGTATGAGACAAAAAAAAGCTAAGAGGCAAAAACTATAATGCAAGACGTAGTAACTTTCTACTCACTTCGCTCTGTAACTCATAGGCTTTCTTCGCTTGGATGACATCATTCTGGTCAGGCAAGCATATCCATTCATGGAGGTACCGGCGGTAATCAATGTCACTAACCAGCTTCTGACACTTCTTGGCCAACAAGATGGACAGCATGTCCACTGGGCTATTGAACTTGGTTTTAAACTTCTCAAAATATTTCTTGTATTCCCTCTCACTCTGCAATTTGGCTACACGCATTGCCAACACTAGTTTGGGATCGTCATGGATATCCCGGCATCCAATATGGTGTCCCACTTGCTTACGGTAACCTTCTTTGTACTTGTACTAATGATGAAGCATAAACAAAAGATCAATTTTATAAATTACACATAATCTATTACTAAAATTACATTTCATCTCTTCAACACTATACACTGCATTGTGCCCTCTTTTTATACAGTTACGATCTGCCAACAGCCAATGCCCGATGAATGAACTGTAAGCAATGAAACTGACAGATATAGTTTGTTTGTCAGGATTCTATATGATCCTTTTGGACATATTTATAAAAAATATGGACAAAATATTAACTACTTAATTTACAGAAGATGTAATAACTGTGGAAATGCCAAAGAATAGCGGACCATACCTCACTAGCAATATTCCTAGAAGACTTGGCATGCTGGATTTCAATAGCATCCAATCTTAAGTCATAGCCTTTCTTCTTTATTTCCTCTAATCCAAGCTGATATTGTTTCTGTGAGGGAAAATAAATAATGCATATTCCATTTCAAGGCATGTCGTATTTATAAAAATATGTAACATTGTTTATATATTATATCATAGTAAAGGGTGTCAAACTCGATTTCATTGAGGGCTGCATCAGGGGTGTGTTTGACCTCGGGAGACCAGGGTAGGTATGGCCAGGGTGGGTGTGGCCAGCTTGAGTCACTCGTGTTGGGGGCACCTGTGGTGGCATGAGTGCTCTATCAGCAAAAGCTGCTCCTGAGCTCTGTTTTCGGCTGTGACGGCCTCCTGCAACCCTCTGCCAGCGAAAACGGAACTCAGGAGGGCTGCACAGGCCATTCCTTTGCTGTTTCCAGGTCAGCCCCGCAGGCTAGATCTAAGCATCCCGTGGCCAGATAAGGCTCTTGGACTTTGAGTTTGACATCCCTGTCATAGCATATTAAGATCTTTGGGCTGCAAACAATGATAAATTTATGGGATTGTTATGATAGGGAAAGCTTTTCATTAAAAATTGCTTATAAAGCAAAGTCACATTATAAAATTTGTACTTATATAATTGTAACTATGGAGAGTGTCATAAACTGACAAGAAGAAGATTTATACTCAGTAGAGGAAGAAGCATAAGGAGAGATCATGGAAATAGTAATATTTAATTCTTTAATTTCTTACTTTACTGTAGTTCACAGAATTTGCTTTGGACAGAATGATCTCAGGAATGTCAATTGGAAGGGTGTACTGTGTTTTTTCTTTATCCCAAACTTCACGATATAAAGCCTGAAGGGAGAAAAACATATTTATCATAGGTTAATGATAACACATCATACTATTGTAGGATATATTTCATTGACAAAAATATCCTCATTTGAAGTTGGACACATTGACATTCGAATCGTTTTACAATTAGGGTTGCACTCAGCTATTTGGCTTCAAGACCAAAATAAGCTCTGCAAAAGAATTGATATTTCATGGGAAGGTAGAACGGGAAGCAATGGGTCCAAATTAAGAGCCCTTGATAATGCCACACTGGAATTGAGCAATCAATTTGGCTTCATCTTACCTGCAATACATTTCCCTATCTAGCTAAACAATATTTATGAAATATCTGCAGAGTTCTGGCCGAGAAAACAACATATCACAAGCTTAGCTGTGTGATATATTTATTGCCAAGCCTGCTAAAACTATCAGTAATTGAATGGAATTTAGGTAGACTTAAAATCTCCAAATCTGAAGCAAAAGATAAATCCCTTGTAAGTCCATTATTTTAAACCATGGGAAAAGATCCCATACAGCTTGATTTACGATCAGTTACTTAGAGACTATACAAAATTCTGACAGATCTACTTGGGGGTTAGTTATGACATGGATTCGAGGTTCTGATGGTTGCCCACCATAGAACCTCGGGCATTTGGCAGGCTACATTTATGATCCTTTGCAGTATCCTGTAGTCATGTGACTGCATTTTTGTGATGGTAAACTGGAATTTACTTCCATTTTTTGGCAAAACTAAACCCATAGAGAACGACTGTGTTAAGATGATATTTATGACCATCACAATTTACAATTGTAATGGACAGGTCCTATTATGGTCATAACTCAAACACTACTACTATATGCATCTTAGCTCCTATTCCCATTGTCTAAGAATTAAGCCTTTGCTTAGTTTAAAATTGACTCAGTTTCTTCAGTGTAAGAAGTTCTAAAGAAATAGACAATATTTCTGCGGGCAGTATAGAAGATGGGTTGTGGGTATATAGAAAATCAGAACAGTAATTTTAATTTAAAAAACCCTTAGTATTTGCTTTTTCACACATATTTTTCTACCATACTGAAATGAGAATGCATGGAAAATATAAGTCTTATAGTTTTATAAAAAACAAACAAAGGAAACCTCCAAAACCTGTCTTCTAAAAGAAAATGTGCAGTTTCCCTTCCTTTGCAATCCCTAATCTTCCTAAAAATATTTTGTATTTAATGTTTAAAGGGATGTAGAATTACAACTAAAGCTGGAGCAAGTTGGTAGTTAATGGTTCAATTTAAAAAATAATAATAATAATAATAAAGTTTTTTCTGTTTTCAGTGAGAATATTTTTCACGAGGGACACTAATCCTTCTACATCCATCTAGCAAAATATCAATCAACAAAATTGCAGCTTTTGCACTTTTTTTGAGTGCTCACTGACATCATAGAAACTTCAGTGAATGCTTATTTTAAATAGAAACATGTGGCCCCCAGTAACTAGTGCGTGACAAACACCGCTCACCCCACTCTGCATCAAAGCATTGGCCTTAGCCAAGACAACTTCCGGGGAATCAACAATAGATGTGAATTTCAGAGAATCTGGCCGCTGCCGGTACAGTCTTTCACACAGCAGATCCTGGGCATTCTTCACTCGTTGGACTTCCACAGATCCTTCTGGTATCCAACCAATTCCACGCAGCCATTCCAAGTCTGCCTTATACAGATTCTGTAAAAAAACCAAAACCAAGCATTTCCTAGGCAGAACAGAATTTCTGGGCTAATCTAAGTAATGTAAGGTCATCAGGGTAATGAATGCCTTGATCAACCTCTCCAACTTCTTCTCCAGTGAAGATATTTATATTTATTTCATCAGAGATCATTCCCACTGAAATAAAAGGCAACTCCCATAAATAAAAATAAACATTGACACAATTACTATCAGTTACAAAAGGCGGGATTACTTGAAACAGCCTACATCCTTAGCATTATCAAACAGCAGAATTTACCTATCCCAGGTCCTTGGGAAGGACTTGATAGATGTTTAAAAATGCCAAATTCAGACTAAACATCTGGCTGACTGTATGACCAACCATAATAAAACATTATTCCAAGTCCCTGGAAAGGGCTTGACAGAAATAGTAAATCCAATATAAACATCTGGCTGGCTATGCAACCAGCATAACATATATGTTGCCTGAATCCCACCAATTAGGGACAGTCCACTGTATGCCACTGAAACAGTTGGAAGCAAATTCGACTACAATGGCACAGGTGACGTATTATTCCAGTAATGCAAAAGTAGCACACAATTTTTTTAAAAGCCCCATGGGGCTTAAAAAAGAACAAAGAGAGCCACTTTGGTGTGGCAGTTTAAGGCACCAGGCTAGAAACTGGGAAACCATCAGTTCTAGTTCTTGTATTTGAGCACAAGTCAGCTGTGAGACCTTGGGCCAGTTCTTAGGAAGGGGACAAGAGCAAATCACTCTCAAAAACCCTTGCAAAGAAAACTATAGGCCTAATCCAGGGAGTCGTCAGGAGTTAAAAATTGACTTGAAGACACAGGTGTGTGCGCACACACATATACATGGCTTACTTCCAAACAAATTCATAGATTTGCAAATAATAGAACAATGAGTTTAATGTAGCTTATTCCAGGGTTGGGAGATAAATTGCATTCAGGGATTTCCTATGAGAAATTTCTCCATCTTGTTGGAAGTTGTACTATTATCTACTTTGTCAGCTGCTCTCCATTCTCAGGAAGGAATTAAAAAAAATTTTTTTGCATGCCTTTCACATGTTCTTTCACTAGACAATAGTCCCACTCAGACATGCATTTTACATTTAAACTATACGTACATCACTCTGCAGGTCATATGCTTTCTTTGCTTGAATAATATCATTCTGATCCGGCAGGCAAGTCCATTCGTGCAAATGTTTGCGATAGTCCACCTCACTAACCAACTTCTGACAATTCTTAGCATCTAAGATTGATAGCATGTCAACGGGACAATGGATCATTGCTTTGCATTTTTCAAAGTTCTTCTTGTACTCCAGATCACTCAGAATCTTGCCTGCATGGGCAAACCATACCAACTTGGGATCATCTTCCATTCTTCGAACCCCAACATAATGCCCTTTTTGCTTTTCATGTGCTGCTTTGTATTTATACTGTAACAGAGAACAACACATTTTGGAATGAATAAAAAATGCTACTAGGAAAGCTAACAATGATTCAGCTACTAAAGTGTTAAAAATCAAGAGAAGGAGGGAAATTTGGATTCAAATTTCTTCAAAATGTCATATTGAGTCAATTCTGGACTAATATTTTTGTGACATTTGAATATCAGTGTAAAATATAACAAAAATCCCTTTGTACCATGGTATCATTAGAAGGGCTCTTTATTTACACTTTTCTGCAACAGTTTTTGATAGAAAAAAGTAAAAAAAAGCCAGTATTTGCCTGACACACAAAATGATTCCAGTGACAAAAATCTAAGAGGGAAAGTAGATTTCTTCATCTTCCAGACTTCTTTTTATTTACCAGAAGGGAATCCTAAATGAGCATTTAAAGCATTGAGCTAAGAAACCGTGCTGTCTTAGCACGGTTATTATGAAAAATGTAGTCCATGTTACTTGACTTGGGACAAATAATGCATCCTAATGCCAAAAATCAATAGATGTTGTTTTAAATTAATCTCCCTGTGTCCTTGCCATCTCTAGCCATTGGACATCTAACCTTGTTATATATCATTCTGGGTCAGTTTAATGAACTTTTCTAAAGGTCACCTGTCTGTTCCATTAATATATTTTTTTTATTTCTGTGGCTTCTTTTTTTAAAAAAATGTGGGGAAATTACTGGACAGGAAAGCATCTGCTCACATCACTAGCAATATCCCTCGAAGCTTTTGCTGCTTTAATTGGAATAGCATCCGTTCTCAGGTCATAACCTTTCTTCTTAGTATCTTCCCATCCTTGGACATAAAGTTTCTGTAGAAGATGTAATAAAAAGATATCTGACTCACTTATAGCATCTAGAATTTAAAATCAATTTATTCATACAGTCAAATTAGTTTTTGCAAAGTGAAAACAACCCCCCCGTCAAATTATTAAATATTCAAAGAAATTAATATTATCTTACATGGCTGATATTTGCAGAATTTGCCTTGGCCAGGAGAATTTCTGGGGTATCTGGCATGACATTGATTTTGATTTTATCAGTATTCCATGCTTCGGTGTATAATTGCTGTGAAGGAATAAGGAAAAAATGTTTGATTTTTGCCTACAGAAAATATGAATTGAAACAGAATGTGAGATTATAACATTAGAAAAATTCATATTCATTAAAAATGTTATCTAAAATTTGGAATGAAACTCAATGAGGCAAATTTCTATTTTAATGAACTATGCTTCAAAGTCATATGTACCATATGGTAAACTATATTTTACAGACATTATTAACACATTTGTTTTCTAGTTCAGATTTTCTGGCTGAACTTGTTTAAAAGAACTCTTTTGCTCAAGACTCAAGAACTTTATCAAGGAAAGTCAACAAAGAGCAACTGAATTCTTCAGTTTTCTAAAAAAAATAAAATAAAATCCCCTTTGGGCTGAGGCAAAGCACATATGCTCAAAAATTTAGAAAAAATGCAGATAGATTTCCAATATATCAAAGCATCATCCAAATCAAAACCTGAATTTGGTAGAAACTCCTTAAAATACTTGGATTCATATGCCAAAAATTGCCATAGAGTTTTTGAGAGATTAGTGGATTTTGTGGTTCATTGCATGTACAATTCCATGATTTCAGTTCATTTTTCATGGGGCAGCAATCCCTTCTTTGTCTTTGCATTCCTATGCCCATGCTGCCATTTTTTCTTCTTAGCTGTGATATTCTCTACTATTAGATTTTCAATACAGACAATAGGAACACTGGCTGGAAATTATGAGAGCTGCAATCTGACTGGTATGAAAGTCCAATTTCTTAACCAACAAAACAGTTCACTGATCCACCAATGATCAGTGGTGGAGAGCTTTCCTTTGCTATGTGTATTCAAGCAGAAACTAGAAAGATGAGTGAAGGATGAATCAGTGAAGGATAGCTTTATTTGGATTTTGGCTCCGAGCAGGCTAAATAAATCCAAAATTTAGCATGTACTCATTCCATTTCCTAAGCAAATTATTGTCTGTTATGGAAGATTAGCTACTTTGTTCAGAAAACCTACCTTGCTCATTATCTCAGCATTATGCTTTGCTAATTCTACATCCAAAGCATCTGTGATACAGGTAAATTTCATTTGACTAGGTGGTTGCCGATATTTGTTTTCACTTAGGATTTCTCCAGCTCTCTTGACATGTTCAACATTCAGTGAACCAAGAGGCACCCAGCCAATGCCTTTCAGCCATTCTAGATCTGACTTGTAAAGAGCCTGAAACATAAATAGCAATAAACCATGTTAATAGAAGTCAAAAAACATGCATTACAAAACTTTGGGGGGAAAAGTTTCTGGCTAATTGAATTATGAATTTGATTTTGAAAACTTCAGGTGAAAATTGATACTGAAATTCACCTAAAAGTGACTCAATTGATTTTCAGCAGTTTTACATGTTATAAAATATAAATAAGCATCATGATATGCATATTTAAGGAATAATGATGACAGCCATATTAAGTGTAATGCTGCAGTTAACTATCCACTTAGGGCAACTGTAATGAATAAATATTTTAAAAAATCAAATAATAATGTCGAGCGGCAGAATCTCAACTCATCTTTACTATGTTTATTTTATTTTATTTTCAGTCCAAAGTAAAACCCAAAACCTAGTCATACTTTAAAATTTATATGTGAACTGTATAAAACAGTTACCCCAGTACAAAGTTACATTATAAAAAATCTTCACAGTACATATAATGTGCAAAAAAAAATATTAAATCCTTGCAAGAACTATTATTAGGCATAAAATATTCTCTTATATTGTATATAGAGTTTGCTACCTGCAAATTTGACTCCAAACTTATTTTTTAAAACGCCGAATTGAATATGAGAACAGTACAAATGAAAATTAAGAAACCATGAGAATGTGAAATTGACACATCCGTGAACTACCAGTGAGAAATAATCATAAATTAAACATACCTAATAAGATGGGAAAGGAAAAAAAATTGCAAAGCCTATTTTACTTCTGATTTTCTGGGAAAAACTAAACTGAAACAGTATGAACTGAAATTCAGACTGTGATACACAAGTCATTAGAGTGGGTAGCATAAAGAGGAAAACTTCCTCAGTATTTAAATATATCTGTCAGCTGACAGAATGATCTTCCTAAAACGGACACACTGGCAAGTCCTTCCCACACGTAGGCATCCTGTATTCCACATCAGTCTATTTCAGATACTTGAGAAATCATTTGGAACTGTAAGGCAGAGTTGTTGGGAGAGAAGGAAAGCTTCAAATATTTTCCCACTCTATCCTACACACATGACCTTTTAATGAATCACAGACCAATCTCAGTAAAAGAATACCAATGCATCCATTTTACATTTTCCACCTCATACTTACATCGCTCTGCAGATCATAAGCTTTCCTAGCTTGGATGACATCATTCTGATCTGGCAGACATGTCCATTCATGTAAGTAATTACGGTAATCAATATCGCTGACCAATTTCTGGCAAACCTTGGCCCCCAAGATTGACAGCATATCCACAGGACTGCTATATTTGGTCTTCAGTTTCTCGAAAACTTTCTTATATTCTCTCTCACTTTGCATCTTGCCTACATTTATAGAATGCATAATTTTAGGATCATCTTCCACACTACGAGCTCCAATGTGATGGCCCAGTTGCTTGCGATAACCTTCTTTGTATTTGTACTGAAATATACACAGATATTTGAGTTGCCAACACAGAAAAGTACTCGTTCTGTAATTGTTCAGTAATTCAAAAGGAAATCTTATATCTTCATTTTAAAAGTAATTAACATAAATATTTTCTATGAACTTATAACAAAATGTTAGGAAAAATGGAATCTCTCATCCAATTTTAGGCCATAGTTAAAGACTGATATATTTTAAATGGGATTTTTAATCCCCATTATCTGTTTCTTTTTAATGCCCCCTTGTTTTTGAAGTCAATATATTAGATTACATTTATAAACAGGGTTTCATATTTGGTTGTGGGTTTTTTTGTCATCTTATGCTACGTCTTTCCGCATGTCATCCTTCGTGAAATGTGCAAACCAGTGTCTGCATTTCCTGCATTGGATGAGGAGACCACTTTTTCTCCTTATGTCCTTATGTTATAGAGGCACGACTGAGAGCATTTTAACAAACTGCATCACTGTTTGGTTTGGTGGCTGCAGAGAGAAAATCCATTCAGAGAGTGGTGAGGACAGTCAAGAAGATTATAGGAAGCTCGCTTCCTGTCATTCAGGATACTGCTTATAAGCCCTATGTGCTTAGAGCTCAAAGCATTGTTAGAGACCCCACACACCCACTTCACGATCTGTTTATGTGGCTCCCCTCTGGGACGAGGTTTCAAAGTATTTCTAGCAGGACTTCCATATTCTGTAATAGCTTTGTTCCCTATGTCATCAGTCTGGTAAACTTGCAAGATTCATTTTTCTTGCCATGTACATGTATGCATCTGAACTAGACTGTGTTGTTTCTCCATGTCATATAATATATGTGGGTATATGCATAATTTTGTATTTATTGATTTAGTCATGTTTATGTAGTGTATATTGGAGGTGGAGACCCTTTGAGAGCTGTATGCAACAAAATTTCATTTTAATGTATGCCAATTAGTGTACATTCAAAGTGACAATAAAG
>JANHFL010009503.1:227211-237217 GCA_032468155.1 Oxyrhabdium leporinum | reverse complement strand
TAGATGATAGGTAAAATATACTAACATATTCCTGCAGGAGCATGTCTGAGCAAGTAACAAGATATCCACAAAACCTATGAAGCCCTTAAAAATGTTAGGAAACAAATTCCATAGATCTGCCGGAGCACATTCATGCTTCAGGCAACATAAATAATTCAGACTAATATGGTCGTATACATTAGATATCAGGGAGCAAATGAAATGGTCAGACTAAGAATAAAAATACATTTTCCAATAATAAGGCAATATAAAAATTAAACTTACATCACTTGCAATATCCCTGGAAGCTTTAGCTGCTTTTATGGACAGAGCATCTGGTCGTAGATCATAGCCTTTCTTCTTCTCCTCTTCCCAGCCAGACCTATATATTTTCTGTTCCATAACAGGAGGAAAAACAGGCAGATGTTTAGAACTTTTTTTTTCAAGAAAAAAAATGGAATGATGGATATGTGCTTTCAGAATGAAGCCCAAAATATGACCCATGTTAATGTACTGATATGTCAGTTCAATCCTATACTTAACTTACATCACTCATGGTGATTTGGTTGGCTCTGGACAGGAGTATTTCTGGTGTATCAGGCATTACGTGAATGACAGTCTTGTCTTTGTTCCATTTTTCTATATACATCCTCTGCGGTTAAAATAAAAAAGTTTAAACAAATCACATTGTTGCATGCTGCCAAGTTATTTGCTTGAGCATTTTGTACCACTAAGACAGCTCCTCTCACTAGGCAAAATAAAACTAAATCTGTAATGATAAACCTTTTATCACTGCTTTTGCTTCCTAAACTAGAAATATGCAATATTTTCTTTTTTTTAAAAAACCAACTAAATATTAATTTAATGGTTAATTTCTTGTTTTCACAAAGGGGCTATACAAACTCAAAATAACAGAATACAAAAATTAGATTTTTTTAAATAACTCAATCCTAACCGTTTGCTGAATTTCTAAATAAATGTAATATGGACACTATTGCTATAGCAGATTGTGTCTCTATAATATTACAATTTACTACAAAAAACAGTCATGTCATTTTCTCCTATATGGTTATTTTAATATATCGATTTTAGTAATTTACCTACGGTATCTTAGAGGATCCAGTTTTTGTACAATTAATATGATAAGAGTTAAGAAGACAATTTTTCCCCTTTCAATTGACCTTTTATTCTATTTATTCATTGCCAAGCTTCTAGAGGCAGGTCTGAGCTTAAAAGAAAACCCAGGGCATAAGAACAAGTAATATTAGAAAGAAGCCATATCCAAAACAATTTTGGCCACTACAGTAAATCAACATATAGCCCTAGCTACAGAGAAATTTCTCAGTGTAATTAATGGATTATGCGGGCTCTTCTTTCAAGCAGGTTGGCTTGTTTTCCTTTTTTTTTTTTTTTTTGCAATGGTTCTTAAAAAGCCATATTGACTCTTGTTTTGTGCACATAGCTTATTAATCCCTGGTTTGGATCAAAACTCCTTTTAATCCAGTTTACTGTTATCCAGAATCTTCAAGAAAATTAAAATGCAAATCACAAAAGCCATGATCATTCTCCATGCAGGTAACATCTACATTAATTTGATATTCAGTCATCTTGAAAAATTACCAGAGAGAGAGCTCATTAACACACCTTATGAAAGCAAATTTATGAATATGCACTGTGTGAAGAACTAGTTTCTTTTATTATTGGCTAATTATTCATTCAATAAGGCATGATTAAAACTAATGAGCCATTGAAGCAGTAGAACTTCCAATAAATGCTTTTTACTAAGAATGAAGCACATCTTTACTGGGTCCTTTGACTATGGTCTCTGAATCCTAAATCTGTCCCTGAAAAAATGTTCCTAGGAGATTTTGTTTTTCTTTACCTTATCCATGGTATGGGCATTTTGTTTAGCCAACACCTGTTCCATAGCATCCATGTCAATGGTATATTTCAGTTTCTCTGGATGTTGACGATATTTCTTTTCACTGAGAATATGAGTGGCATTCTTTGCATTTTCCACCTCCAGGGATTGAATTGGTACCCAGCCTAGTCCCTTCAGCCAGCTATTAAAGTCGGTTTTATAAAGATTCTGGGGGGAGGGGGGGAAGCAAGGAGAAGAAATAACTTGATATGAATCAAATTGTCTTATTTTAGTGTTCATAATATCCCAAAATAATTGTAATTGTAGCATGGCCTAATGCTTCATTCCATCAAAACGCGCGCTGAAGTGGTAGCTTTTGACTGAAACCACAGAGAAAATCCTCTCTCCAATTGATTTGTTCATTATTCTGAAAGCAAAGTCTATTCCCACCGTTTATGACTTCTAAAATTTATTTCTAACATTTATTCATGAACGTATTTAAACATATATAAATATTGAAACATCTATCAGTCCTTTGATCCTTCTTTAATTGATTTTTTTGCTAGTTTTTCCAAATGTAGGATTATTTCCTCTCTGTACATTAAAAAAAAATCAAAGGAAGATATACTGAGAGATACCAGTGGAACAAGATTGGCCAAAGTTCTTTCCCCTTTTACTGTCAGGACAGTTTTCAGCAGAGTTCCATTCCAATGGAAGCACAATGAAGTGGGATCCAAGTATCTAAGTCTATGTAAGGGAACTTCCAACAAGAATGTGATGTATTTCACATTCTTCCAGTATTAAATGTCTCTGTAATTTATTAAAACCCGTTCATACCACAGTTAATTGTGGCCATATGAAAAACTTTACACTTCCAGTAAATAAACTGGAACATGTCTGGAAATAAACACATCCTTATGTCAGGTTGATCAACTGTATCTAAATTGTATTAATTGTATTTTTTTTAAAAAGCTGTCCTGGCCTTCTCCAAGCCATTAATTAGCTTCCGTAATCATAGGCGCAATAGTGTTAATAATTACGTACATCACTCTGAATCTGCATCCTGTTTCTTGACAATTCCATACTCATGGCATCAGGAAGAAGAGTGTAATTGTGCAGAGGTTGTTTGTAGTTTATGTCAGTCACAACTTCTTGGGCTTTCTTAGCGGCCACTACACTGAACAGGTCTAGAGGTAAGTTATATTTAGTTTTGCCGCTTTCGTAGCCTTTCTTGTATTCACGTTCTGATTGTAGTTTAGCCACATTCATATAATGAACCAATTTAGGATCATCTTGCAGGCTGAGGAAGCCAATTTGCTTTCCTTTTTCTTTCTCGTAGGATTCCTTGTATTTGTACTAGGGAAAATCAAAACAAAGAAGTTTTAAGCCATTGCAAAATGAGTGGTATCAACTTAACTTAAAGTACCCTGTGATAGCGAGCATCTCAATGCTGGGTATTTATTCCTACCCTTGCTTTGATTATTTTCTGGCTCTCGCCTCTTTCCCATTGTTCTTGTTGTTGTTAAAAATGTCACAATTGCATTCGGTTATTGAATACCAAACTAGAAAACTACATTCTCCCTTGTTTTTTTTCTTCATGTGCGACCTATACTTCTCCAAGACTTTTTCTTTCAAACCCTGCTGTTTAAAATTTTTGAAAGCCCCTTTATTAGAAGACTTTATTAGGATTAACTTACATCGCTGGCAATGTGGCGTGAACTTTTCGCAGCAACAATAGGAATAGCATCTGCTTTCAGGTCATAGCCTTCAGCAAGCCGCCTCTTCCAGTCTGCTTTGTAGAAATTCTTAAAGAGAAGAAATCACTTTTCTTAAAGCCTCTAGTTAAGTTCTATCAGTGAAGGTCCATGAATATTCTTATATTAACGTTAACATTACGTTGAGAGTTACAATTAGAATTAAGATAATTTACATCCATTCTAATCAACAAAACCCTGGTCTTTTTCCTACAAGTGGCTTAAAAAAAAATGAAATGGAAAATCCAACCATAAAATGAATCACCAATTTTGACTTTCTAAAGATGAAGGTCTTACATCGGTTTATGGATTCATTCAAAGAAACTGACAAGTACTTACATCACTTATATTGTAGGCATTGACTTTTGCTTGGATAAATGCAGGTACATCTGGATCCAAATGATACTTGTGCTTCACTTTCTCACCTTCTATCTTATAGTTTATCTGAAAGAAAAAAAAACAATTTATGCAGCAGGTGCAAGTTTTAATTTAAAATTATGTTGCTCAAGCTAGTATCTTCCAGGTATATTTGGACTGTAACTCTCAAAATTCATAACCGCTATAGTCAAATGCAATACAGTCTGGAAATTCTGGAAACCATAATCTCAACATATTTTAAAGGATTAAAAGGCCTCCTCTAGAATGGAAATTTGTACCCAGAGCACATAGGAAAACAAACCCAATTTAGGCCTGTATAGCTGGGGATTTGCAAAACTCTTGAAAGTTACCTGGAAGAACCTCTGCAGGAATTTCTTAGATAAAGCCCCAAACTTTGAACCAGCCTAAGACTGCTTATAAATATTTTAGAATTCCATAGCACTTTTAAGACAATAATTTAAAAGAAGGAAATTATGTCCTTTAGGTTGAACTTACATCACTTAGCTGCTTGGTATTCTGTTGAGCCAAAACCATCGGTATAGCATCCATCAAACTTGTAAACTTGAGTTTATCTGGGTGCTGGCGATATTTACATTCACTTATTGCCTCACCAGCTTTTCTAACTTTTTCCATATCCAGGGAGCCCAAGGGACTCCATCCAATACCTCTTAACCAGTTGTTATAGTCATCCTTGTAAGCAATCTGAGGAAAACCAAAAGGAGACTCAAAGCTCTGGAAGCATGGGAAAAGCCTTTCAAAGGATCAGGAAGTACATACAGTAGTTCCCAAGATAAGCATTGGCACCCCAATGGGATGCATTTATATTGTCTAAGTTAAATGTTTGAATGTCCTTATTGTAACATAAGGTCTGCATAGGTAGGCAAAGTAACAGACAAAATCCTGCACTTTCTGGCTGTCTGATAACAGTGTTTCCATAACTTTCTTCCAAGATGGACTTTTGTTTTTTGTCACTCTACATAAATTCTAGTTATATACATAATCATAAAACAATATTTTTTTCTTTTAGACTGAGACAAAAGCTCTTGGGAAAATGAGCATTGTTTTTCAGCCAACATTAGCATCCAATTTAGCATTCCATTTATCTGTAAATTTGGAAGGAAAATCTATTGAGCGCTAAAATACTGAAATGGAATTGGGTATACACATTCAAGCAAAATCCATCACAATCAGACAGGAACTCAGTATTCCTTTTGAAAGAGAAAGGAGAACACAAAGTGAAATTCATGCAATCATTTCTTTGGCAATGTTCAAGGCAACAATTTATTTTTATATATGAATTTCCAACTCAAATCCCAAAACTGTTTTCAAGTGTGCTTTCCTGTGAAAATTATTACATTGGCACAAAAGGTATTAATTAATTTGTCTATCAATTCCAACTTGGTGTTCATATACCAAAAGTTAAGGGGGGAAAGTGGCAAGTGAAGCAAAAAAAGAGTATAAAGCTGACACTAGAAGTGAGATTTCAAATGTTTGTTTGAAGCTTGGCCAAATGAGAAGTGTTGCAGATGTAAATTAAACTCTTCAGTCTCTCCATGACCTGATGCCAATAGGCTGCAGGAAATTGTAGATAAGAGTTAAGAATTAACAGATTTGCAGATTAAAGGATTAACAGAGTTAAGAAATGCTAATCTATTTGCTAATCCGATGTCACTTTCATCTTCACACACACAGACACAGAGATACAGGGCACATGCAATGTGATTCTCCTCTTGAAAAAATATAGCTAGCTAGATATTTGCCTTTTTGTAAATTTACTGCAATTAAATCTTGTTTCTGTTATAATTCTTAAACTTGCTTCGCTGATCATTTGCAGACATAGAATGCTTTAACTCCCAACAAAGATCAGTTTACATGAATGATTCTAACTTTCTCAACTGCTCTCTCCTTCCTCTTTAAATGAGGGTCCCAACCCAACTGTTTTGTCAAATGTGGCTTTAAAAAATAATTGCCATCTATCACGCTGATGAAGTTATCTGAAAACTTGAGGTGCATTATCAGTGCAGATACATTTCCCTTGCAGGATTAAGCAGTAGTCCCCCTGGGAATTAGAGATAATTAAAAATTCAAGGAATGGTCATATTCCCACACCTCCCCTTCCTTCTTTCGTAGCTCAAAAAGACGTTTTAATGATTTGAGCATCTTTTAAGAATGATTACAATGATTCTAGAAAAAAAGATATCATTGCTTGCTAGGTAAACTATGCTGTGTTGTCTCTAGACAATTGTGACCTTTTAAATATTGCCCTACTTACATCACTCTGGATTTGCATCCTGTTCTTGGCCAGCTCCACATTCATAGCATCTGGCAGGTAGGTATAGCGATGGATCAGATTTTTGTAGTTGACATTGGAGGCTACATCCTGAGCCTGCTTGGCAGCTTGGATACTGACCATCTCCACTGGTGTGTGGTAGCATGTCTTGCTTTTCTCATAATCCTTCTTGTACTCACGCTCAGACTGCATCTTGGCCACATTCATGGAATGGACAAGCATAGGAGCGTCTTGCAAGTTTCGGAATCCAACCTGTTTTCCTTTAGTCTTTTGATAAGCTTCTTTATATTTGAACTAAAGTTCCAGTCAGAGAGACAAAGAGAGAATAGTTAGGCCTGGATAGTGAGACTTGGTGTACAAGCAACCAAGAAAAGTGTCTGGACTAATTGGCAATTCACTACTCATTTTTATATTAGTAATGAAGAAAAATAATTTTAGGTCAATCATTGAGATGGATATGACAGGATTCCTTCAGAAAAACCCACCACCTCCTATAGTAGAAAAAGTGAAATTATGCCTGTGTTACAGGCATAATTATGCCTGGATTATAATCATGCGTTACTGCTGGTCCTGCAGGCTGGGCTAAAAAACTGAAAATCATGAATTTCTGAAAGTTACTATTATAGTCTGTGCAAAAGAATACAAACTGCTGGAAATGGGATAAAATATATGGCATAATATTTAGTTCTATCTATGTTGTACAATAACCTGCTCTCATTTTGTTCCAGTAATTTTTAGCTCTTGAATGAGCAGCCAATCATTTCCGCTAGAAGAACCAATGACTGGTTCACACCTGCCTTCAGTAGTGAAGAAGGAGGCCAAAGCAATAGAGTGAGAGTGGCAAGATATTTTGCCAACTATTATAGTCTGTGCAAAAGAATACATACAGATTTCCAAACTGCTGGAAATGGGATAAAGAGAAAACTTTTATCCGTAAGGATAGAATGGTCTAAAACAGAGAAGGTAATGTGTGAAAAAATATTTTAATCATTTACATAGCAAGCGAAGAGCAATTTTCATCATTCTGGTAGTATACAAAGAGAACTTAGTAAGGATTACTTACGTCACTAGCAATGTTTCTTGAGGCCTTGGCATGACTAATTGGAATGGCATCACCCAGGACATTGGGTCCTTTGGCTATTAGGTCCTGATAGCCATATTTATAATAATTCTGAAAAAAGAGAGCATCTCACTGATTTAACAAGTTATTTTAAGTCATTACTGTTGATTAACTTAGAATCCAGTAGTCTATACAATGCATTTATCTGGACTTTCTCAGTTAGCTTTTTCTGGATTATGCTTGATCTATTGGTTTGAAACTATGGCTAGACATGTTAGCAGAGCCTCCATTGCTATGACAGTCAGTGTTTGATCATCCATTTCTTGTTTCCCTTCTCCCAATAGGAAAAAAGAAAATTACTTATATCATGCACAGCATCAAGTGATAAAAACGGTATCATCACCTACCAAATTATGTTATCTATTTGATTTTCAAAATATCAGAATACTATTTATTATAAAACTCTGCATTATTTACCATAATATAAATTATGCACAGCCATTGAATAGTACTTACATCGCTGATATTAGCTGCATTATATCTGGCCTGGATAAACTGAGGGGCATCTGCAGGCAAATTATATGTATGCTTCATTTCTTCCCCAGAAGATTTGTATAATATCTGAAAATCAAAGAAACAAGACAATAATATATCCTGATGTTCCTTAACTCAACAGTTGAATTTACATATTACTTTAGTGCATAAAACTGCAGCCTATGTACACTTACTTAAGAGCCACTGAAAACAATTGTACTTTTTCCCATGGGAGAAAAGAATGGTCATAGGAACAGGTTATAAGAATTATTCTTAGAATCAGTTACTACATTTCCTTGTGTACTTATTTGTCATTATGAAAATGTTGCTACAAGGTAGTTAAATTGAATCAATTAACAATTATAATTATAACAATTATAATTAATCAGACAACCATTTCCAGTTCATTATAAAACCCACCAGATCCTGGTAGGTTCATTAGCAGAACAAAGATATTTGGAAAACTAGATGTAAGAAAACTAAATTTTTAAAGAGGAAACACCTAACTTCCTTCAGTCTCAAACAAAATGGTTCTGTCTATTACTATTAGAAATTACAATCTCAGCCTCAAGCACTTGAATATATATTTATTCTTAAAGCTTATTCAATTACTAAAAATAAATTATTTCAAAATACTATTAATAGAATACAAATCTATTCTTTAGATATTAAAATTAGACACAGCAATACCAAATTTAGTGGAAAAATTCTGAGATATTTATCTTGCTTTCTAATTATGTTGCTAAAGCTGTTACACTGATTTTTTTTTTAAAAAATAACAATACAAATGACTGCAGAATCAGTATTTTTCTTCTAAAAGATCATTTTCAGGTATTACATCCAGGCTTATTTTGTTCAAAAACAAAATACCTTAGGATTGTATTCATTGATTCAATTCATTGATTCAATTCACATGACTGCCCAGCTTACTATCGTGACTCTTAGCTAGCTAGCTAAGAACATTTATAAACCTAATATAATAACACAGCATAAAGAACAAACCGGGGTTAAAAAAACCCCTATTTGTCACAAATTGAACTAAATGTTCATAGGTTTAACTAATAATCCAACCTATATCTGAAACACAACCTTATCTTCAGGACTTTCCAAAAAATCATGAAAACAGGTGCCAATCAAATCTCCAGGGGACAATGTACCATCAATAATACCATGAACTCTGATATATATATATATATTTCCAGTAGATTCATTTGCTATTATAAGCCCTTGGTGATCCAAGTAACTTGGCTGGTACTTTATCATGCAAAGGGAAGAAAGCACAGACTTTGGGATCTGACATAGTGATGTTAAGGTGGTTTTTGAAAATGTGGAAGGAGCAGATAAGTTCTGAGTCCCTTAGTATTGTGAGCAAATATTTTGTAGACATGGTAAACTCCATAGCATATTGGTAAAAAAGGCAAAGATAGAAAAAAGTTTGGTATAGTGATTAATAAACAAAGCTAAACATTGAGAGGCTGGGAGTTCTAGTTCCATTGGAGGCACAAAGTTGGATGACTATGGACTAGTCATTGTCTTGAACTTTAGAAAGAAAATAATGATAAACTCCTTTTGAAAACTTTTCCAATACATTTGCTGGGACTAATCCAGGCATTTGCCAGGAGTCAGTAATGACACAAAAGAAACACATATGCACAGCCCCATACCCTTCCTAAATAGGACATTCTTTTGCACTCTTCATAAAGCAAATACTGACATGCAAGATGAAAATAAATAGAATTAGCCACATTTGCATAATTATTAAATACAAGGTTCAATTTCTTTAATTTCATTCATTCATTGGATTTAGAAGACTCTCCAATTCCATAGCACTTAGCATTTCACCTATCTTTCCAAAGCCTTACTCACATCACTGAGCTGAAGTGCATTCTGCTTAGCCTGGACCATGACAGGAGAATCCACAATACTTGTAAATTTAATAGTGTCTGGATGCTGTCGGTACTTCTTCTCATTTAGAGCCTCTCCTGCTTTTCTAGCTTTCTCCGCTTCAAGGGAACCAATTGGGATCCACCCAATACCTTTCATCCAGCTATTAAAATCTGACTTGTAAAGATTCTGAAGAAAGAAAGAAAGAAAGAAAGAAAGAAAGAAAGAAAGAAAGAAAGAAAGAAAGAAAGAAAGAAAGAAAGAAA
>JANHFL010009503.1:199312-214542 GCA_032468155.1 Oxyrhabdium leporinum | reverse complement strand
CTATCTATCTATCTATCTATCTATCTATCTATCTATCTATCTATCTATCTATCTATCTATCTATCATCTAACTATCAATATATCTATTTACCAACAAGGATATAGATATAATTATATAGAGATACTTATTCATAAAGAAAATGCATATCTTCATATAATGATTATTTGATTATAGATAACATCTGCCCAAATATGCCCATTACCTCCCCTGTCCTTTATTTCCCATTCCTACTCATTACCCAGATTCTTTTCTAATAATTCCTGTGATTACAGTCACTCATGTTCTAAGTACTTGTGAGATCCTTAGAACCCAACTTCCTTCTTCTACATCATTTCTATTTCTATTATTTCTCCTGCCAAATATGCACAACATATTCCTAGACATATTGACAAATTCTGCTTTCCCTCTTCCTTCTTATGTCATCATATCATTCTCTCATTTTATTTCATCCTCTACCAATAAATCTTGGTCTTTGTGTTGTTTTAAATATAGCTAATTAGATTGGTTCTTTTCAAGCTTGATGTCCTTGTCCATGCTGACTCTAGGTTACAAAAGTCTGTCCAATGTATTCAAAGAACATTTAACTAGGCTTATTTGCTGTCTGCCTAATAGACATCTCACTGCAAATATTTTAGAGTCATGACTTCTTATGGTAGCAATAATATTATTTATTAAGAAATTGAGTCAGAAGAGCAGTTGTCCATTATACTCACATCACTGATATTATAAGCATTAACTCTGGATTGAAGAAACAAAGGAGCATCTGGAGGTATAGAACATCTGAACTTTTCAGCCTCATGTTTAGCTTTGTAATTCATCTGAAATATAGAATGAACAAACAGTGGTATATAAATGACTAATACCCACTGCTCTTCAATATGGGAAGAATTCCTTCTCCTAGAAACCAGCTATGGCTACAGAGGTTTTTGTAACCCTACTAACTATTGATCAAATCATCAATGCCTTGCTCCAGTACCCAAACTAAGGTGTCCAAATGATGAACCTTCTAAAGGAGCAGATAGGACAAAATGGTAGCACTCATGCAGTACCAGTTATTGCATTACACCAAAAGCAGCAATTTCAACTTTATAAATACCAACCTCCTTTCCTGACAAACATCTTTGAAATCTACAAAAATTTACTACTTTCCTATCTCACATGAACCATATTTCTTCCTGAGACCAAATGCTTTATTAGCAACAGAATTGATATAGGATTTTCAGTAAGCCTGCTGATGGAGGGAGCTACAAAATGGTAAACCTCTCTTCCCCGGTGCTTATTCGGAAAAGTTCAGAAAACCAGGGTAATTTTGTGGTGTGCCTGAGAGTTAACTTTGAAGATCTGGTCAAGTGAATAACAGACATTTGTATAAATAATATGATCTGGAAAATGGCTCATTTGGCAGTGAAGAGAGGAATGGGAGGAATTCCTGTCCAAGAAGAGGTAAAAATATGTCCCCCTCTTGCTATCCAGTGCGTTGAAGAGGGAGAGAATACAGACGCCTGAAATGTAGTCCAGTTTCAGTTCTCCTTTGGTGGAACAACCTTCCTTCCTTCCTTCCTTCCTTCTTGGATTTATATGCCACTCGGATTCAACAGGATTTATGTGATACCCATTATAGTACACTAATACATGGGGAATTATTTTCTGCCCTGACAGGATGGAAGTCCATCCTCCTCTCCTTCTATTGGAACATTTAGCCTATTTTCTTTGGACTCAGAAGGACATTGAGGGCTTAAAAATGGCTAGAGCTGAACACATTTTTCCTTTGATACTTTTAATTGAATAGCTATGAATGTTATTTACCAAAATGCGTAAGACTTATAAAAGATTGATTATCAAATTATTTCATTAATATAATCTCATATAATTCCTGTTCTTTCTAAAGCATTAATGGAAGCTTGTGGATTTTTATTTGGTGTTGGAATTATTTTAAATATCTTGGAATATTCCAAGAAAATCTAATTGTCAATGTAAATACTTTCATTGTTTTTATCTTTAATTGATATTAATCTATAACAGATTATTTACAATTCCTCTGGCTATACAGAATTAGTTAAATGTTGCAAAAAGTAATATTTCTTCAATATAGGTACTTAGAGGGAGTCCTATTTTAATACTTTCAATGTGTTTTAGAGAGACTGCAACTTTATTACAAACATTTCTATAAAAAAAGACAAACTTCTATGGTTTCTTTATGCAAATTAGTATCCTTTCAGAATACGGTGGTGTTATTTTTTTCAATTTTCAGTTTTATCACTGGACATTTAACTTCTCTCTCTCTCTCTTTGGAATTCAGATGATGAAAAACACATCCAGGCTTGAGCAGTGAAGTGTTTTTCCTGCTGTGTGTGAGTCAGCTTCAAAGCCCAATGGTTTCAAATGCACTGGTTCTATTTCTGACTATTTTTTACCTCAGTAATGAGGTAAACAGGTTTGATCAATGAGGAAAGTAAACAAAGAGATGAAAAAAATGCCTCTTTGATGTCAATTACTTATAGTAGAAGACTTGTAGATGGACCACTGGTACAGGTCAACAAATGCACCCAGCCAATCCTAAGAACCCGGCACATTTATGCCTTCTCCACCAGGATGAACCAGCTTCATCTTGGGGATTGGGAGTTAAACAACAACTTCCCTTCTACTTCTCTTTCCCCAGAGCATTCCAGTCCTGCAGAATATCTCAGTGGGACAGGAGAATTAGAGGTTTCATCATCGCTTATTCCCTGGCATCCTTCTTGCTTTCTCTTGAACATTTGCCAGAGCTGTGGGAATGATGGCTTTGGGGCAGAATGGGAAAGTTTTGGTTCTCCTGTTGTCAAATGTTGAATGACCAGGGAGCCAAGAGAAGCCATTAGCAGCAGGGCAGTTTGTCCTCCTCTTTAACTTTACCTACAAATGAGGTACTCCAGACCAGCTGAACTACAAGACTCGTATTGCCTATGGTGGAAAACGCCCCTTTAAAACAGAACAAAAACAGTGGACAACACACTGTTTTTTCAATGGGACAAGATCGAATTTAAAGATGATCAGATCCATATCTGTACTTCTGGAATGGCTATGAAGGCACCTTCCTGCCACAGTTAATGGGACATATGAAAGGGTCTCATGATTAAAAAAAAAAAGAAAAAAGCTAAGGGTGCAATTATAAACTTTTTAGAATCATCTAAATCATCATCAATGGCATAGTCAGCTTCTCCAGAGGGGAGGAGAGACAAAATAGAAGAGGTATCATAGGGGCTAAGTAGCAACCAGCAGTTTCTAGAAGTTAAAAACGATCAGTTTGTTAACCTTTCTAAGCTATTCTGAGCGCCAAACCAACCCTTGTTAACTGAGAAGGGTGACAGAAAAAAAAATGTCCATGTTCAAAATTCCAAAGCACAACCCTATGTAAAGGCATGCCTGCCTCCCAGTGCTTAATTCTTGTCTGCAACAGAGAACCTAATCTATCTGATTCACGTCTGAGAATCTTTTGCTAAATAAGCACATCCATGAAGAAGAGGATGAGCTTCGGGAAAACTGGGATGCACTGCCCTGCTCATTCTGACACCTTCTAAGCAACTGCTTCCATTTGTTTTCAAAAGTGTTGCCACAAAATTCTCACTTTCCAGATAGAGACTCATGTTATTGCAATGTAAAGAATCTGCAAGTCCCAATTAAATGCTAGGCTGTCTGTCAGACAATTTAGCAGGAAATGTAAGATCACGCAAAGCCGGGTTCTATCCATTTCCAGGTTGCTTACATCACTCAGCTGCTTGGTATTAATCTGTGCTTGTAGCAAAACTGGAGAATCCAACACTGAAGTAAACTTGATCTGGTCGGGATGCTTTTTGTAGGCAGACTAGAAAAAGAATAAAATAAAAAGCAGCAGCGATTACTTTTCAGTAAAGATCAAACTCATGTTTTTCTACTTCAAGATATGTTTTACAGCATTCTGCTCTGCTACTATCATCCGTGCATCCATTCAGCAAAAATATAGATGGGGAAGGCATTTTTTATATTGACAGTATTTACTGTATGATGTTAAAATTCAGTTCTCGTACCATCAATAATACTTCAGATATTGTCAAGTATTTTTTTATTTCATTTATTATTTTAAGAATGTCATGACAGAATACACTGCTTAGATTCTTTTCTTTTTCAATTCTGAAGCACATAAAAAAATATGACCTCACTAAAACAACGACTTACATCTTTGCATATGTCCAGCTTCTTCAGGGCTTCATATTCTTGAGTTATAGTTTGAGGGAAATAACACTTAGCCTTTTCATCTTCATAGTCCGCTTTATAGTTTTTCTAGAGAAACCACCAGAATTCAATAAGCACCATGAACTGAACAAGAAAGGAAAAAAATAGAGAAAAGTAGGTACAATTCATACTTACGTCGCTCTTCAGAGCTTCAATCTTCATACAATGCGCTTGATAGGGGTCCTCAAAAGTGCCTATGTACCGGCCCAGGACATTGGCTACATAAGGCTCCTTGTATTTCACCTGCAGAGAAACACAGTCACACGTTGCACCAAACCAAACAAGACTATGTCTGAAGCAGAAGCAAAGGAGAAATCTCCACCACACTTACCCCGCTGAAGTTCTTAAGAACGTTGTCCACCTGATACTGTGGAGTCTCACAATAGTTAATGCTTACTCCTTTTGCTTTTTCATATGGTTCCTTATATAGTCTCTGCAAGAGCGAAAAAGTAGAAGTAATCATGCAACAGGGATTTAGACAATATTTCTTGTATGCATGACGTTGTCTCCCATTTAGAAAGTTTTGCTATTGAAGTGTTGGTTGTCTTGAGAAATAATAACAAAAATTTATGGGAAATAAATAGCACAACCAATATATGAAAAAATAGTTAATGGGCCAATAGGAAGGAGAAGGCCAAGGAATGTCTACCGTAGTTAGTTGGATTTGATGGGTGAAAAGTTTAAGGAACAAAAAAGCATTGTTCTATATGTATACCATAAAGCCAATACACCGGTATTCATTTTGAAATTAAATATAGAGCCAAGGTGATAATATTTTTTTAAAAAAAATACATTTAGAACTTGTCATTCCATACTCAGTCTCCTTGCTTATAAGCTCCTGGAATCCAAGGAAAATGTTGTATGCCTCCCACACTTCCTGTTTTCACAATACTATACATTGGGGTTACTTACATCACTTTGCAGCTTGCCTACTTTCAGTGAGTGCAAGATCCTAGGATCATCTTCAACACTCAAAGCTCCAACAAGTTTTCCTTTGTTCTTCTCATAGCCCTTCTTGTACTCAACCTACGTGGGAAAAGAGAATAACATAGTTTCATATGCTATAAATTCGCATAAAAATGGAAAGCCAAGAACTGCCTTTTTCAAATTCTGTGTAACACTTACATCACTTGCAATTTTTTGTTTGGCTTTGGCAGCCAGAATTGGGATGGCATCCACTTTGATATCAAACTTCTTTGCTTTGGATTGATCCCAGTCATACTTGTACCAGTTCTAACCCAATGGGAATGATAAGAAAACATAAGGGAAGCGTAACGTAAAGAATCGATGCAGCCATTTATTGTAGAAAATATATAAAATCACAACAATCTGGCCTGTTCAAGTCATGCATTGAAATCCATCCAGGCTTTGAAAACCTGGTTTGTAACCTGTATCACTAATATATATTACTGGAAGAAAAAGAAATACTAGGTTCATCTCTGTGTTGAGTTCATGAAATGACTAGATCCCTCTTGGTTTTCAGAGATCATATATTAATTCAGTGTTAGTTGTATCCAAAATTTGATTCCATTAACAGTGTTGGTTTATCCACACAATGTTCCTCTTGTTTGTTATCCATTGGTCTTTCCTTTATCTCTCTATTTCCTTTGCTTCATTCTATACTCTTTCTTCATCTCTACTGAATTTTTTGTTTCAATCATTCCACCTCTCAGTCATTTTCCCACTTAGCCTTTCCTTAACCAGAATATCTCCATTTCTTTTACCTGCTTCTCTCTCCCTCCCTCCCTCCCTGCTTCCCTTCCACCCTCTCTCTCACACCCTCTCTCTCTTTCAGTCTTTCTCTTTCCCATTCAGTCATTTATTTTTCCCCTTTTAGGGATTTCTTCTTTTCCTTACTATCTTATAATAATTCTCCCCAAGATGCCATCCAGGGGCGGGGTTCGCTAGTGCTAATAATTCAAAGTTATTGTCCAGGTATGCACCTTCCTTCCTTAGTGGATTTTTCATGGTAAATAAAAAATGAAGCAGGCAATGAGATTGGAAAGGGGGAACTGCATTAATGGTACATAGAAGATGAAAAGCTCCCTTCACCCATTGAATTCTGCAAATGTGGAAGAGTAACTGCACCATAGTACGGTAGCTACATTTGGAAGTACCCATTGCTACTTCCTTTTGCTTTCAATTTTTAAAAAGTTAATTCTAAATAAGCACTAGAGTTGGGTCCTTCCCTTTCTCCCATTCTTTTCGACTTTCTTCTTTTACATTTTTCTCCTTCAAAACATAGCTAGTGTAAACCAGCTGTCTGTCTGTCTGTCTGTCTGTCTGTCTGTCTGTCTGTCTGTCTGTCTGTCTGTCTGTCTGTCTATCTATCTATCTATCATCTCTCTCGCTCTATCTATCGCTACTTCTATCACTTCTATCTACTTCTATCTATCTTATCTATCTATCTATTTTACATCACTAATATTATAGTCATTAACTCACTAACACTATTGTTAATTATGAAATTGAATTGCAAGAACAGTTGTCCACAATACATACATCACTGATGTTATAAGCATTGACTCTGGACTGGAGAAGCAAAGGAGTATCTGGAGGTATGGAACATCTGGATTTTTCTGCCTCATGTTTGGCTTTGTAGTTCATCTGAAATGCAGAATAAGCAATGCCATAAAATGAGTTCACATGAAAAAAAAAAGTTGAACTACAACACTACCATTCATTGCTAACATGAAATCTGATCAAGACAACGGATTCAAATGTTTCAACTCAAATAGTTCAAAAGCAAGCCAGAGTTAGCCATTTGGTTCACCAACATAAGGATGTATATCGGTAGAATGGATCAATATAAATCATCTGGAATGAAATATTCCTCACATGCAGATAAAACAGTTGGCTTGCGTTCCCATGATGCAGCTTCTTCAATAAAAATGGTAAGAGATTGATAAAACGTTTGGGGTATTGGGAAATTTCAGGTTGCTATTTGGACGTGCTGTCATTAAGACTTGAGGCAGTTTTGTACAGTGGTCAGGGCATCAGGCTAGAAAGGAGGAAATGGTGAGTTCTGGTCCTGCCTTAGACACAAAGCCAGCTGTGACCATGAACCAATCACTCCCTTTCTCTCAACCTTAAAAAGGAGATAGGCACAAACTACTTCCGAAAATATTGCCAAGAAAACTGCAGGAATTAGTCCAAGCAGTCACCAGGATTCAAAAACCTGATTCAAAGACACAACCATTATTAATTAACACCGGTTGCACGGCATCCTCCTACTTTGATACCTTATCTGTGTGAGATCTAGCTTACTATTCTGTTAATAGAAATCATGTATGCAGATATAATTTTATTTTCCTAGTAGTCTCATCACTGCCCCACAAAATCAGATGCTGTATGTGTACAGAGGAGAAGGAAGAAAAAGAAAATCCTGTCTTAAAGCTAGAAGTCTGGTTCCGCCTTTCAGTTTATTACAATGTCTGAAAAAGTGGGGGGTTGTGCTTTAAGGTTTTTGGGTTTTTTTAAACTATAGGACTTAAGACATGACAGTAAATGACCACCATATTGAAAAATATGCCAGGATAAGTGAAGAGAGAGATTCTTCCTACACCTATCTCCATCAGTTTCTTTCTATGTCCTTCTCCACGATATCAGATTCCTAAAATGACAGTCCTGAAACCTCTATTGCACAGGTGTCAAACTCAATCACGTCGCATGACGTACGTGACGTATTATAATGATGTTTTCTGCCTTTGTGAAGGTGGGGTGGGCGTGGCCTGTGTGTGATGCATCTGGCCGGCGGGCCGCCAGTTTGAAACCCCTGCTATATCGGAAACTAACCACTTATTCAATATGCAATGTTCTACTGCATAATGCTTTAAAAAGCAGAACAGGTACGTTTCTTGTTCAGCCATGAGTTATTCATTCTCCCTTTCCCTGTTAAATATGCAGCATTACGTCTGGGAAACATTTCAGCACACAAAGCTTCACAAAGTATAAAACCAGAGAGGACCTCCTTCTTTTAGTTGCAGATTAACTTACATCGCTGAACTGCTTGGTATTAATCTGTGCTTGTACCAAAACAGGAGAATTCGCCACCTGAGTAAACTTGATCTGATCTGGAGGCTTCTTGTAGACAACCTGGTTGAAATGAAAGCAAAGCGTAATGAATATGGGGGCTGCAGTGCTATGATCTTCCATTTCTGTATCAACATATATAAAAGATTTTAAAAAAAGAAGCAGCATTCAGGGGGAAAAAATAGCACTGTGGTTAATGATGCTGATTGGAAAAAAAAACCCATCTAATTGGGTAAACCTTGATATTCTAATATCATTGGAGCTCCTAGAGTTTGGGTTTTTTTTATGTCAAAGCATATAATCAAGAGATCTCAGTATGTTTTGCATCTGGAATGATAGCAGATTTTAATGTATCTGTTGCATCTAGAATACATTCTCTCAACAACACACATTAAGATTAATCGAGGGCAGAAGTAACAGTGGGAGGGAATCAATGGTCTCTGTCTTGTGATCACTTCTGAATCCATTTCATTATCCAGGCAGATAATGACTGGCAAACCAGAAGCTAGTCAGATATTTATAAATCTGGCATAACTAGGTAGGCCATGTACAAATTTCCACTTCTGGCTACAGTTAAGGCATCTTACCTTTTTTACTAACTCAGCCATGGTTTATTTCTCAGGGTACAATAAGCCCTCCCATGGCAAGGCTAAGGGTATTGTGCAAATACAAATAGGATATAAATATTACTGTCTTTATTTGATTTACCATGAGCTAAATCAAAATGCATTACAAGTAGTCCTCGACTTACAACAGTTCATTTAGTGACCATTCAAAGTTGCAACAGCACTGGAAAAAGTGACTTATGACAATTTTTCACACTTACAGCCATTGCAGTATCCTCACGGTCACATGATCAAAATTCAGACACTTCGCAACTGACTCATATTTATGACGGTTGCAGCGTCCCGGGGAACATGTGATCCCCTTTTGTGACCTTCTGACAAGCAAAATCAAGGGGAAAGCAAGAGTCACTTAACAACCGCGTTACTAAATTATCAACTGCAGTGCTTCACTTAACAACCGTGGCCAAAACGGTCGTAAAATGGGGCAAAAACCACTTAACCAATGTTTCACTTAACAATATCAATTTTGGGCTAGTTTGTGGTCGTAAATCGAGGACTACCTGTGTTTCCTGCAATTCTGAAAGGTTTCAGCCTCTGATAGTCATGAAAACATCAAAAGTTATCAGATGCTCAATCAAGGAGCTGTCGGATAGCTTTGACTTATTTACTATTCGGTAATGTGAACTATCCTTGATCCAGCCGATACATATTGTCACTTAATGTGTTTGTGAGTGAGCGAGTGTACACAGTATTAAAGGTGATTATTTCCAGCAACGTGTGCAATTCTACAGAAAGTGAATTGAAATGATAAATAAGATTTTGCTTGAGAAATTATGTAAGTGACCCAAACACATGTTAACCACTAGATGTCATGAGCTGCCTATAAATTCATATGATGATGTAAGATGTTAGAAGGATCCCACCTGAGGACAAACTACACATTACATGCAAATGGACTTTTTAATACAAAGCAACCTCTTCGGGCTACAGTTTTCAGCCAAAACCAAGCAGATAGCAGAGGCTATATAAACAGTTTGATTCAATGTTCCCCCACCCGCCCCTTATTTCACTCCTTTATTCAAAATCCCAGTTCTTCAGTATACCTGTTGGAATAAGGGGACTCAGTGATGTGATCCTAATTCAACATACACCATGATTCTTAAATAGAAAGCAGAATAAATATTCCAATAGAAGATAGCTTTTTTCCACTTCTGTGAAATATTAAAACACATGATTCAACCAGTGGTCAGGTTGAATGGCTCCTTGGTTCATTACCCAAACTAGGTAACATCAACAGCACTAGCACTGATGATGTTACCTAATTTGGATAACAAAATGTCTGCAAGAAAACAAGCCAGCTCAGAGAACACCAAGGAGCCCTCGTGTCCACCCTGAGCTACAAACAGTCAGATTGAAGTTTGTGTTCACTTATGTGGGTGCAGTGTTTGTCTATCTTCAAAACGCATTTGATAATTTAGGCATTCCAACTGCTTTAAATAAGTTCTGAAAGGCGTGCTTTCCCCCACATCTGAGGTTCTGAGCCATACACAAATACAAGATTTCGCGGCAGTTCTTACATCTTTGCATTTGTCCAGCTTCTTCTGGACTTCATATTCTTGAGTCAAGGTCTGGGGGAAGTAACAGTTAGCCTTTTCCTCTTCGTAGTCCGCTTTATAGTTTTTCTAGAGAAATAATAAGGGATCAGTAACCATAAAAAAACCAGCGAAGCCAGATTAGGTAGACGGAACTCATACTCACGTCGCTCTTCATAGCTGCCACCTTCATGCAATGCGCTTGATAGGGGTCATCAGAGGTGCCTATGTACCGGCCCAAGACATTGGCTATGTAAGGCTCTTTGTATTTGACCTATAAAAAAAAAAAGAAAGAATGCCATCAGTTTTTTATAAGAAACTGCACAACTTTATCTGGAGCGCATTAAAGAACTATTTCTATCACACTTACATCACTAAAGTCTTTCAGAACATTGTCGATTTGGTACTTTGGAGTCTCGCAGTAGTTGATACTTTTCGCTTTGGCTTTCTCGTATGCGTCCTTATATAATCTCTGCCAGAAAATAAAAATAATATAAAGTATTACAGCAGTATTAACATAAGAGGAACACAGAAAAACAAATGTAAATCATTTTGCTGATTACGATGCCATCAAACCTGTGCTGCCTTCAAATGAAGCAAGAGGGTATAGAATGCAATTCTTTAGTTATTTAGTTTTCAGTTATTTATCTTATCCAAGTTATGAACATTGGGAAAGAAAAGCATTTCTGGAAGAAATAAGAGAATCAGCATCCTCTTTTCTACAATGGTAGGCAAGATTTCTGTACAATTGCTTCTTCTAATAAAAGGAGAACCCCTTCTTCCATATGTCTCTACCTCCCTTTATTTCGTTTTTAACTCAGAGCTGCGTTGCTTTCGGACCTAGGGATAATATTTGAATGGCATAAGCTCTGAGATTTCCTTTTTCTTGCATCCTCTAAGCTTTGCAATCGTCTTTACTACTCTTCTTTTAAAACAAAAAATTGGTTATAAAAATAATAGAATGCAAAAGGAAGAAACGAAATAAGATGAAACATAGGTAGTCCTCAACTTACAACAGTTCATTTAGTGACCGTTTGAAGTTACAATGGCACTGAAAAAAAGGGACTTACGACATACTTACAACCATTGCAGCATCTCCACACAGTCATGTGGTTAAAATTCAGATATTTGGCAACTAGTTCATATTTATAGCGGATGCAGTGCCCTGGGGTCATGGGATCTCCGTTTGTGACCTTCTGACAAGCAAAGTCAGTGGGGAATCCAGGTTCACTTAACAACCACGTTACTAACTTAACAACTGCAGTGATTCACTTAACAACTGTGGCAGGAAAGGTCATAAAATGGGCCAAAATTCACTTAACAAATGTCTCACTTAGCAACAGAAATGTTGGGCTCAATTGTGGTAACAAGCTGATGACTAACTGCACAAGAATAATTACTAAAGATAGATTTTAAAACACATAGTGAAAAAACTTTCTAGGAACATGTCCTTTCATTTGCATCCCCAACCACTAACCAGTTTAAATACTTGAACAATATGATTGTTATTGGTTTCTGTTTAAGTCCCAGAAACCAGATTCCTAATGTATAAATTTGCCTTGTGTAAGGGAAATTTAGATCTTGCATTGTTAGAGGCCCAGCATTATGTCTTCAAATTATTACCATCCCTGGATAGAGGTTCCTGCTAATTAAAGGGGGAAATGGATTCTGTTGTATGATGCCTAAAATTTAGACAATTTTAAACTAAATTCCCCAAACAACTCTTTATAAAATTGAAGGTTAAAAAAAGAAAACCAAACAGAGCAGCCTGGGCCAAGTTCATTTTATGTCATTCCCAATTCACACATGTTGTGAAGCAAAATGTAATCCCAGAGCACTCACTGACCTGGCTCATGATATACCTGGGGAAGCGAGCCACTCTGACAGAAAGTTTACAATATGGATGCAACAAGGGAGAAAGCTTTATCTGAAGTCCCCCTGTGCAGCCATTGTCCAAAATTAAAAGATGCAGAGAGTTGGTAGCGCTTACAACGCAAATGGAATACAGAGCAAGATATTTTTCGTAGATATTATATTTTGGGATTCTAAGCACCGTGTATTTGAGGTAAACAAAGTATAAGCTTACTATCCTCAAGCAAGATCATGTGTCTTGTCCTCCAGTGATAGCAATTGAAGTAATATGGAAATAGGAACATTCTACTGAAAGGAAGCTTTATCATCTGCGCTGATCTAATCAATTTACTGATTAAATTTTGCATTCTCATAACAAGACAAGAAGTCTTACAGCAAACCTAAAGAATTTTAATAACATATAGTGATGAATTGTTGAAACTTTGTTTTGTCAAGCATCCCTGGGGGGAGGGGGGGAATAGCATACTTACATCATTTACATTATTTGCAACTGCTTTTAGATGCCTGAGCATCGGATTCTCTGTTGCTGGAAGTACATTATAATCTGCTGAACCTTTGGCTTTTTCATAATCTTCCTTGTATTTTATCTAAAAAAATTAAGGGGAAACATTAATTCATTTTCCAATTTTACAACACGCTGTTTTGGTGTAACTCTGTGACCTTTTTATCTGGGCTTTTAGCTCAAAGACTTAAAAAAAATTGGAAACATTCATGCACCATTCTAAATCAAACACATTTGAGGATCTTAAGAGATGCCATCTCTTCAGTTAAGAAAACAGTTTCAACTGGAAAATGCTATTTGTACTTGCATTTGGCAATTGTTCCATAGTCAGAAAAGCGATTGCTGTTGAAATATAACTAGAATGTATTGTGCTTTCAAGAGTTAAAAAAGTACTTTTTTCATTAGCAAAAACCTGTTAGAGTTCTATTATCTCTTGTGCTAAACTTGTATTACTAAATCTGAGAAGGATAGTAAATGCACTCAAAGATGAAGTGAAGGACATTGCGTTCTTAACTGCTAGGATCCAAAACTATGTTTTAGCACAGTTATACTGTTGGGACACACACACACACACACACACACACACCAACAGAAATGAGGGAGGCAATTTTCATCATTTCCATGCGGTCTCCTTTGCCTCCCAGAAAAATAGGATTGTGACTAAGGGGAAAACAGGAATCAATGAAACTTCTCTCTTCCACCAACAAAAGTTTCCACTGGATCACCAACAAAAGCAACAAAGGAATTCAGTTTTTGCAGAACTCCCTTGTTAAGCTCAAACACATTTTCTTAAACAATGCCAAGACCTAACAGATGCATCCAAGTCTGACTTAATGTTGCTCCACATTAAATTTTTCTTGACCACCAAGATGAGACGAGACTACACGGTATATATGGAATACCAGCTGTGTAAATTAGCAGAATATTCCGTGATCAGTAGATTCCATCAGAGTGGAAAAGTGTGGGTCCAGAGTGATGCCAGCTGTGACCATATGAACAAAGCCCTTTTTTGTACATGTGTCAATGTCACAAGCAAACACAGGGCCTTTGTTCATCTGGTTGCAACGGACATCTTCACTTCTTGACCCCTCCAACAAACATCCCTATCCGTGACACATTTTCAATTTACACAGAAATGCCTTCATTCCAACTCAACCCACATGAGATGACCAAAAGCTTTGAACTACTCCTGTTTTGGATGCAATTTTCTTTGTATGTAAACTGGAAATGATCAGAAGATTCCAAGCACATTATGGGTAAGGCCATCTCCTGATTTCCCCAATGGGCTCAGTTTAAACACATAGCTAAACGTATTACCATACCTTACTGGCAGCAATTCCAGCACGCTTATTAACATTGTATTCTGGTGTTTCTGTCTGCATGAAATAGATTTGGTCTTTCTTCGATTCCCAGTCTTCCTGGTATTTTCTCTGCAAACAGCAGAAAGTGCAAGAATGTAAAGCTCAAAATTGGAATTTTATTAGAAAGGCAATCAATCAATATAAAATAGAGGGAGGGAGGAAGTGGGGGAAAAAAGCAAACACAAAATGGCATTTTGATATTCCTTCTTACCGGGCTCAAGTTGTCAGAGTTCATTTTGGCAACTGCGACATCATAGCATGGTGTTTGGCTCCATTTGCCCTTCTTCTTTTTATAGTCTTCGTGATAATTGTGCTACAACCAAAAAGAGATAAATATTGGACTGTAGATAAAGTACTTTAGAAAAAGAAATATATTCTTAAAATAGGTTTGCTTTCCAGCTAAAGATGAACTATTGCACTATAGTTTTTAGACTCTTCTGTCTTAGGGATGTTTGAATAAAACATAATTGTTCTATAGCTTTCCAAAATCTTCTCAGAAGAATGGAATGGAACGGAACGGAATAGAATAGAATAGAATAGAAATAGAATACTTTATTTGACCAAGTGTGATTTGACACACAAGGAATTTGTCTCCAGTGCAGAAGCTCTCAGTGTATCCATTATGGAAAACCTTCCCAGAGAAGTCAGTCTGGTACCTATTCTATTTACTTTCTGATGCCAAATATAACTAATGTGGGGGAAAGGGTCAGATTGCATTCCATTAAAGGTATAGCACTGAATTTAGCAAGTTTAAATTTATGGTTGGGTAATAAATTATGACCACATTAATAATCAATAAAATTTAATTATATATAAATATCAAGTTTATGAGTCATGGATCTCATCCGTTGTGCTAAATGCCTATTTCTCTCCTGTCATTTTTTAAAAAAAAATCTTATCAGGCATTATTTTACATGGAATCAGAAAAGATGATCTAAAATTAGACAGGGAGATTTATCTCAGCTTCACCAATGTGTCTTTAGAGGCTCTTTCTATACATGAATTACTCTAGTTCAAACAAAAATTGGTTACTCAAAATGTGCCAGGAGAAATTTC
>JANHFL010009503.1:179112-199212 GCA_032468155.1 Oxyrhabdium leporinum | reverse complement strand
AATAGGTAAATAATCAGAAGATCAAAGTGATCCATTTTCTGCTGTCTTGAAAAAGAACTAAAAATTAAAAGTACAAGAAATACCTTCACCATACCTAGTCCAAAGTATAAAGGCCGCTCCAAAAAAAACAACCCCCCCCCAAGGATATTGCTCTATTAAACAAATCTAGGATAAAATATATCGAAAGGTGGAACTATGAAGTAGTCGCCAGGGACAGTGGTCTAGAAATGCGATTCTTGGTTTGCCACAGTAGAAAGAATAGTTTGTGGAATCTGTTTGGTATTATCTGGACTACGTAGATATTCTCATAAATGATCCAGTGTACTGTAGGTCAGCCCCATAGATAGACCAGACAAGCAAATCAACTCCACAGGAAGGAATTGATATCTCATTACTTTAATTGCGATTGACTATAATAATAGGATCTTCTGATGTTCTTATTGTGATGTTCCTGTTCCTCCTCCTGCCCTTCCTCCTCCTCCTCCTCCTTCCCCTCCTGCTCCTCCTCCATGCATTAGGGAGTTAACTCCTTGAGTTGCATCCAAATGTTATCTTGCTTTTCTGGACTTAAATATATTTCAGCTCCTCTTGCTTCTTTAACAATTCTTGCATTTCCCATTAAGATCAACTTCCTTACTCTCTACAATGCAGCAAGTCTCTGCCTTGGCCATCCAACCAATTCTAACCTCCAACCAATTTGTAAATCACCACAAGATTGTGAGGCTGCTTGCAGGATTGCCTCTTTCTGAAAAGTCTACATACACCCTTACGATCTTCACTGGGGCACTTCTGACAGGTCCTGGCACACTTATATTTCAGTGATTGGCCTCAAATCATTAAACAGCTTCCTGCTGGTACTCAGGTTGCATAAATTTATTTATTTATGTATTATTTATTAAATTTATATGCCTCTCATCTCCTTGATAAGGCAACTCAATCCTTACTATGGTTTAAGAGGAAGCTTAAAACAACTCTAAATTGGATTCTATTCTATTCAGAACTTTGAAAGCTTCCTAGAGACATAAAAAGGGAATGAGTAAAATATAGTTATCAATCTATCAATAATAAGCAATGTATTGGTTGATTTTCTTTATGTTGATACAGGTAGAATGGGAAGGACAAGCATTACTACAGAATGATTGGGATGACAAGGGTCAAGATTCACCTGTAAAGGGCACTGATTTTTTTTTTCCTCCTTGTAAGATACTTTAGAGATCCTTGATTACCATCCTGCTCCCAACTCAGGTGAATATATTATAATTAATTCTGTCACAAAATACTCACGTCACTGAGCTGTCGAGTAACTTTCTTAGCAAGCTCCACATCAGGTGGGTCAGGCACAGAAGTGTACTTCGATTTCTGCTCATCGTGTCCTTTTTTGTAAACAATCTGAAATCATCAGGAAAAAGAGAGGGCTGATTATTTAAACAAGCATATTTATTTTTGCAACCTGTCTCAATAGGAGTTAATTTTCCTAGAAGCAAAATATGCCTCTGTTAATTTAGCATAGTTATTTTAGGATTTTATACCAGGAATAGAACAAGTTAATCGGGGGAAGCAATTGTTCAATTAGCTTGGCTTTAGGCATGCTAGGTGGTAAAATTTGCTCTTTACCACAGCAAATTAGCCATCTTTATAGAAGTTAATAAATTAAGAGCCGGTGTGGAAAGTTTCTACTGTACCATTTATTTTAATGGGCCATTTATTTTAATGGCTCTGGTGTTGGTTGGATTAGGGAATATATACTTTCCAAAATGGAAACATTCTTGCCTTCATTCCTTCGAATAAGACTCTGTTCTTAGTAGCTATATTCTTCTAGTTTTCTTGGCAGCCTAGAGAAATGACTTGCTGTCACTTTCATTCCAGTTTTTTTGGCTTTTGTCTAACCTACAGTTCTGGAATGTCTTTGTAGGTTCCCATTCAAGCCCTAACTCAGGCCCAACTCTGCTAGGCTTTTGAAATCAGCCAATGTCAGCTAAGGGCTGCCAGAGATTTCTTCTCCATCACCTTCAATGCACTATCCATCCCAATCCAGTGCTTCCTCTATTGCTGTGACCTTGCCCGTGCCAAAGGGCTAGACAATGTGCTACATACAGCCTTCTATTTCATTCTTGCAAAATCCCTTTCAAGATTGTTCAGCTTCTAAACATTGTTTATCCACTAAGCATACTGATGCAAATCTAGATTCTTCTAATACAACACTCTTAGGTGCCCTTTCCCAAATGCCTATGGAAATTCCCAATCATCCAGGTCATGGTTGTCCCAAATGTGCTTTCGCAACAAGCAACTGGAGTTTCTTGGTTTTCGTTGAAAATGTTTTGCTTCTTCCTAGATGAGAAACGAAACATTTTCAAGGAAAAACCAAGAAAGTCCCATTGCCTTTTGGAAAAGCACATTTGGGTGCTCTTTCCCAGTTACACAGGTCCAGAACTAATGATCAGGATCTTAATACTTACATCACTGAGGGCTTTTTGTGCCTTTGCAACTCTCCTAAGTTCAGGACTGTCATCATAAGGATAGAAGAGAGACTTGTCTGCTTCCCACTCTTCAACGTAAGGTTTCTGAGGAAAAAGTAACCATAAAACTCATTAGGCACAGGCTGGAAAGAAGCACAAGATACAGAGGAAAGGACCACAGATTCTTCTAACCAGATGTACACCTACCTTACTGAATAAGGCTGTATTTTTAATGGCATGAACAAGCTCAGGAGCATCAGGAGGAAGCAAGTACTTTTCCTTATTTTCTTCCCAGTTCTGTTTGTATAAAACCTACAATGACAAAAACAAAAAATACCACATTGGCTAAAGGAACTGTAAAGAAACTCCTTTTTTAAGTCTGATTCTTCATAAAGTCCAACAATAATCAAATTCACTTGCCAGGATAGTTGCCAATCCCTCTCTTTCCTGTACTGCTTCTAAACACCTCAATGTTCCTTGACATCTTTTATACATAATTGCCTAGCCTTGAGTCTTCAAAATTACACACATCACAAAGTCAAATTTCTACTACATTAAGCTGTTCTGTGAAGGTAGGCAGCTTCAAAAGGCAATTTACTGTATTCATTCACCTTACTGAATAAATGAGAATTTGCTAAAAAACATTTGTCCTTTTTAAATCATCTCTCCAGTAATAAACAGATGAGTCATATCTCCAGTGTCCAATCTAATAACCAAGTTTGTTGATTGTGTCCTTGCTTCATTTTGTAGAACAGTGGAAGAATGTTTTGGTCACAATAGCTGATACTAACAGTTTAGCGTCAATCCAGAAGGACAGGAAGTGACTATACTGAGACAAACATTTCAAGACAATCCCTCGTGTGAAATGTGTGGTTTATGTTATTTAGAATAGGGAGGGTCAGCAGAGGTGTTATCATAGTCTACCTACAGCTTGAACCTGTCAGGCATGTCAATTCCTTCAAAATTAAGCCGCGTTGTGGTAAAATTAAAGTTTCAGGGAGAAATAGAAGCCCCAGCAACCTCTTTGGGACTGTTTGGTAACTGATTAAGGTAGAGTTTACACATATTTCACTGTCTGGGTGAATATTTCTTGGGGATTGAGGAGAATAAAGCATCATTTTCCATTTCAAGCATTAAACTGAAATATGCAATGTGACTTAAATTGTGTCACCTGAACAACTGAACTTCTGAATGTGATGCTGTTGGTGACTCCAAACAAACCAGTTTTGCCTAACCCAATATCTTCCGGGTGCATCGGCTTTCAATTGCTACCTTTCCTGATTCAAAAGCCATAATGACTGCAAATCATGGAACTGTAATACAAAGTCCCTGGAGAGCTCCAGTTAGGGAAAATCTGATATATATTGCCTATATTTTTTTATCTACTGTATATTACCATTTATTCACACAATACTATTATGTCTTTCTATAGGCATATGGAAGGAAAAGATGTGAAAAGGCATTCCACCCATCACAGGGATAGTCATTGTTTAGGGACCACATTTGGGACTGGCACCTCCGTCATTAAGCAAAGCAGTTGCTAAATAAAACCACAACTAGGCTTATAATCTTATTTCAGATTTCCTTTCCTTTACAGACCTGCAAAGGTCATAAAGAGAGGATTGGTCATAAAGTTACTTTTTCATCACTAAAAGAAGCAGTAGATAAACGAGGACTATCTTTATAACTCACTAGAAATACATAAACCTATATTCCACTGGGAAGTTGGATAACAGGTGATAAAACACATATATTGTTGATGTGTAATAACAGGTTTCTCTCATAATTTATCCCAAAATAAACCATTTGAGCTGTATAAGGTCAGGGGTTTCAAACCGGTGGCCCCATGGGCCAGATGCATCAACGTGCAGGCCATGCCCACCCCAGCTCCGTGAATGTGAAAAAGTCACAAAATGTCACATGATGGCAACATGACACGGTGACCTAGATTGTTTTACAAATCTCAATAGTTTCTACATCACAGGATAACTTACCTTGCTGACTTGCTGGGAAACTTTCTTGGCGTGCTCAATGTCTCTTGCTTTTTCGTCAAGGTGGCAGTCTGTTCTAGCTGCCTCCCCAGCCATACGATACTTAACCTACAAAAAATACATATAGGCTAGACTAGAGTATAGAAAACTGTAGTAAACTGTTGCTTTGAAAACGGAAAATGGAGCCAAAACAAACTGAAATTAAGTTATCATGCAATTAATGTAATTTCTTCAAACTTATTTCATATACATTTAAAATGAAAACAGTGCTAGCTTTTGGAAAAGCTCTTGGAGGCCATATCAGAGGGTTTGGAGATGATTGGCAGTGTTCTTATGCTGAGACAACCCATAAAGCAAGCTGTCAGGTGTGAAGAAGCAAGACCACATGTTAAGTTCCAGTCAAGCTAATTTATTGCTCATGCTATACACAGGAATTTAGTCAACTAACAGCCAGCACTAAATTGGTGCTAGATAAGAGCCAACAGAGGGGCTGGACTCAGATTACTTTTGGCAACCTAATGACTCCAAACTGATTCTCTCTTGACTCCCCCACCCAGGCTCTGCCTCTTCTTCTCCTACACCAGCAGCTTTCATGCCTGCAGTATTTTTCAGATAGTCAAGAACTGTAATTTTAACCCACAGGTATGTGGTAAGAAGTCTCAGATTTCTAGCTTCAAGCTGAGTCTGCAGTTTCCTTGGCCAAGGATCTAGCAGTATTCATATCCTAAAGTTCCAGACTGGCTTACTATAATATTATGAGTGAGCTTCTCGCTGTCCTGACTAGAATTAAAACAGTATTACCTAGTCATGGTTTCTTCTTCCTCATCCTTACCTCACTGAGCTGGTCCTGGACTTTCTTGATTCTCCGAAGTTCAGGAGTATCAGTTGTTATTCCACATGGTTTTCCTTTTTCTTTTTCAAATTTTTCCTTGTACTTTTTCTGGGAGCAGAGAAGACAGCAAAATGTAGATCTATTTTTAGCATGTCAAAATGTTGTGGTTAGAAGCCCTGCGCTTAAAGCTTTAACGTATTTCTATAGGTGGGCGCATCCGAATTAGATAAACTGTTTTGATTTCAAATCCCACAGTTCCTTACAATTTGCCAAAAAGGCTTAACTACAGGTAGTCCTTGACTTACAACAGTTCATTTAGTGACATTTGAAGTTACAACAGTACTGAAAAAAGTGACTTATGACTGTTTTTCGCACTTTTGACTGTTGCAGCATCCCCATGGTCATGTGATCGAATATCAGAGACTTGCATATTTATGACCATTGCAGTGTCCTGGGGTCATGTGATCATCTTTTGTGACTTTCTGACAAGCAAAGTCAATAGGAAAGCCAGATTTACTTAACAACTGTGGCAAGAAAGGTCATAAAATGGGGCAAAATTCACTTAACAAATGTCTCAGCATAAAAATGTGGAGCTCAATTGTGGTCGTATGTCGAGGACTACCTGTAATAGGAAATAGACTCCATAAGATCTGGGGCATCAAGTTGGTATGTGAGTAGAGGGGGTGTATCTGCATGCATATATACAAACACAAATATATCCCCATGCATAATTGGATGAAAGTTTAATTTATATATAAATTGCATAATGTTCTGATTAAGCGACATTTTTTTCTCCAGATTTATGGCCCTACAGATCATCTTTGGCTCCCTCTGAATGTACTGAATTTATGCTCTGAATAAAAAACACATCCATACATCCACAGGGAGGGAGCGAGAGACAGAGAGATTAAAGAGATATAGATAAGGTGATTTAGGTTATTTCATTTAGCCAAAGAAGTTATGGTCTGAATAAGGAAAAACTATAAACTTGAACTTTTTCCTATTATTCTAAATATTAAACTGGGATGACCCCCAAGCTTTGATACTTTCTGACGAGCTTATTCTGGAGACCAGGATTTCCAGCTCCCCCTATGCTATAGTAATTGATAGCTGTTATCAATTTCTGATACACTGAAAAGGTACACATGTATAAAATAAATATTTTTTTCCCCACAAGGATCTTTTTTAAAATTGACTGAAACTCATTAAAGTAGGATTAAGCTGCTTTAAACTTGAGAAGAAACAGATTTCTGACTTACATCGCTGAAGAGCTTTTGCATTTTTGAACTGTGATCCAAGTAAGGTGTCCGAAACTTAGATGTGTCCACTTTTTTCCGTACAACTTTTTTTCTGACAGGATGGGAGGCCTTGTGAGAAGTGTCTGTGACTTCCGAAGGTTGTGTTGTGCTATCCAAAGTACGTGTGGTTGTTGTTTCATAAGTATGGGTTCTTGTTTCTGAAGGATGCCTGCTTGTTTCTGAAGTATGTTTTGTTGTTATTGTGTACGGTGCAGAGCCAGTGCTGTATGTGGTCTCCGTGATCTCAGTAATCACCTAAGAACATGGAAAAGTCTTTCAAATTTATCTCCCAACTCAGCACTAGTTTTAGAGCCTTTTCAGTTGATATTTTGGGAGTTACAGTTGCCTATATGCCTGACCATCTTTTGAAAATCAGCGCAACTGAGATACAGAGGATTTTGTTGAGAACCTTTGACAATTTCCAGAGGATTTTCAAAGTAACCAATCTGCACCCCGCAACAGATTATATGAATGATTTATTTGGATAGTTTTTCTTACCGTACATCATTTCACGTGGCCGTACAATGTGTAAAATTACACATTTGGGTTGTCTTCACCTATCCTCAAGATAAATAGTGAAGGCAGAAAATTCCAAAAATTAGACCTCTGGCCAGGGAACAGTGGAATAGCTGTTGAGACTATGCAAAGAATCGTTCATACTGTTTGTTTGATTTATATGACTACTATTTGGAAGTAGTCATATAGCAACCATGCTGTATTCAAGAGTATCACATTCTGATATTCTTGAATTCAGGAAGGTCCTTATGACATGTTACATCTATTTTTCTGAACTGAATCAGCCATGAGTTAAGTTTTAAAATAAAAGCAGAAGACATGGGTGGGTGGGGTAATGTATAATTGAAGTTTCCCTTCAATTTGAAAAGTGCTTTATAATGTTCACATATCATTCAATTTGTTTTTATAGAATGAAATATTTGTTTTCTAAATAAAGGAATTGGCTTAGTCAACTAAGTCTTTTGGGTTTCACAAGGGTTTTCCTCACCATCATTCTCGCTCACATCAGTTTGAATTTTGACAATATACGTGGAAACAGACAAATTCTCCCTTTGCTATAATCTCATTGATATTCGTGAGATTATTCCAAAATGTATAAGAGAATTAGTCTATGCAAATAATAAACTTTTCTCCTTTTATGTTTTCTGAATGTATGCTCAAAGGTTATGTTATGAACTATTTCCCTAAAGTGAGGTACACACAAATAAACTGCGTAAATTCAGAATCATATAACTGTATTTCTCCATTGACACAAAAACTAATGTTCTTAATGAAGGAATAACTTTGCCCTGTCTGTCCTGCACCAGCCTGTAATCTATAGTAATTTGTAATCTAATCTGCAAGATTCTAGGATTCTCCTAAGTAATTCTGAAGCCTGGAAAAGGAAGCCAGGGATCGTGCTTCTAATATTTGCAGTCATGCTGATATCATAAAAAATGCTAGACTTCTAATTTAAAAAGTATATTAAAAGAATTGTCAGGAGGAATAAACAACAAATGTTTAGAGTAAAATAATGTTACAGTATTTATCTTCAGGTTGGTAGTGACATTTATGAAAGCATAACCCTGAGAAGAAAAATCTTGTTTCGAAGATGAACATGATGAACAACACGTGAATAAATTATGTAACTTGAACAAGAAACAAAAACAAGAAAATGGCATTGGACATTCCAAAGTGAATTTACATCAGACAAATGAATGGAAACACACTAACAGAAGTTTGCAGGAAGAAATATTCTGTACACACGTATTTACTCTCTTCTTTGCTGAGTTTTCAAGTTTCCCTTTCCATTTAGCAACCTCTAAGAACTACTGTTTTTCCCTTTGTTTTCTGGTAGATGGCCAAGATTTCAAGAGCAGAGATATATATCTGTACATTTTTCGGCCAATCATACCATCCAAGCCAATCAAAAATTACTCATCCGTTTCACTAGGATACAGGCATCACTGTACATCTGCATCTCCCAAAAGAAAATAAAGTGTTTTTAAAACATTTCAACTGGTACTTTACATTGAGCATATGGACAAGGAAAAAAGTTCAGTGTAATTAAGGCCTGCTGCAAATTAAGGCAAACAAAGGTAGGCGTGAACAATAATACATTAACTAAAACGAGTCTCCAACTCTTGTTGGAGGGGGGGGGAAATCTGGATTTTCATTTATTTGTCTTTTCTCCTACATTCACCCCCCCACAAAAAAAAAAGAATATAGGAATCCTGCAGGCAGAAAGCCACTTCACGCTGTTAACCCAAGCTACATTTTTTCTCTACTGGGGAACCAGAGTCTCTCCCAACATTGAAAAAGATTATTCCATTCATGTAGAGTAGGCCTAGGTGCAGGTGTTATCATCTACTGCACCTCCTAACCACAAAATTTGCCCTTACCATTAAAAAGTTGCCTATCATTACATTAGCAAAAGACACTCAAAGCAAGATCATTATTCTGTTATATAAGTTGTTGGTTGACTTTGTTCTTCCCAGAGGTTATTATTAGATTACTCAACTATATTAAAAAAATCTATTAAATTATTTTATATTATAGACATATACACAAAATGCTTTAAAAAGCATTAAATTCCACAAAATCAGACGTTTGTGCATAAAAGAGAGGCTTTTACCTCGCCTGGTTCACCCTCGACCTCCTCTTCTATGTAGTACTATAAACAAAGAAGAAACCTCATTATTTTTCACAGGCTCATTCATAAAAACACGTGTGTTTCTCTTGAGGCAAAGAACAAAATCTCAGTCTGAAGAATGAAGTGATTGATAAGGATTTTCCATGGAAAGTGCTCAAAGATTTAGCTGCTGGTAAGATCCACAGGCATTTTGTTCCATAAACAGCAGCAGCTTTGTGGCTGCCAATCACTCATAATACTTAATACTGTTAAAGTGGTTTTTCCTTGTATCATAAACAAAAATTAGCTTTTTAAATGTTGTATTAGATCCAATTCAAGAATTCCAAGACTTCACATTTCCTGTTTGCCCTTAGGGAATTTTGGACACACATTGGCTTGTTCATACATCTTTTAAAAGTCATGACTCCATGGCAAGCAAACAGGATAAGTGAGTTTACCAGATATACCAGCCATAACTTGAAATTGTGATCAAACGCCATCCTTTCATTGTATGTACCATTTTGGGTATTAAGGAAGGGGAGATAATCCAAAAGATAATTCAAATACCTATGCAGAAAGCAGTTAAACCCACAATATTTCCAAAGTGATACATCTGCAACACTCACCGACAATCTTCCATTTAATTGATTTCTTGTGAGAACGGTGTTGTAAGAGAACTAAGCAACTCTTTAACAGAAAAAAAGATTTCATTCATCTCTGAATTCTTTTTAAAGGAAATATTTAATGTCTTAGGAACATTTGTCATGGACTATTCATTTAAGTTTGCTACCTGAAAGCTCTTGTAAAAGAAAGGCTTTCATAAAATGGCAAATGATATGTCAAAACATGATCATATTTTATTAGAATGACAGTTACACATTATTTAAAAAAATATATATATCTTAATTAGGGCTGCACAAAGCTACAGTCAGATGATTCAAATGGGTGACTCAAATTTTGTTTGAAATAATTGAAGCCAGAACTAAAACATAGCCAATAATCTTACAGAATTCCTCTTGGATCTCTCAGGACTGTTTATGCTTCAGGGTGGATTATCATGTTTAACTTCAAGGGAGAAGGCGTTTAATTTAAGAAGAAACCATGCCTGAACAAGAATTACTGGACCAAAAAAAAAATATTATCAGCTTTCACTGCTCAGCAGTCTAAAACAATCCTCTATCTGAAGGGGGAGAAAAACCCCACTGATACTTCTGCACAATATATGTGACCGACAAAATGGAATACAAGCTATCAGTCACCTGTATCCAATCTCCTACAAGCCACAAGGAATTGAATATCTTGATTTTTCCAAGTGCCTGCTATATTTGATAAGCTGATTTAATTTTGTGTTAAAGCAACTGACATAATTATACTGTGCATATCTATAAGTCTTACTAACTTATTTTTAATAGACTATATTATATTATATTATATCTTACAAGTGTTGATTTTTTTTTCTTCTAGGCTATTTTCATGTTTTAAATGGCTCTTGTTACTACTAAAAGAGAGAGAGAGAGGGAGAAGTTGCTGTTGTATCAAGGTTGAACTACTGCTTCTCAGCATCTTAACTCAGATAAAGTTCAATATCATGACTGAACTCAAATTCCATTAAAAAAAACTTTGACGCCTATGGAACAATCCATCTCCCAGAAAAGTACAAACAAAATTCATTGCCCTTGATCTTCCAAAGAAAGCAAGATAGAGGTATAAGAAACAAAGAACCTAGATGTAGAAGACAATTGTAAAGAGAGATTGATTATTGTAGTGTTTCAGAACATTTTTTTAAGTCCAGTTGATCACCTCAAATCAACTGGATTTCCTGTGTTGATTTCAACACAGGAAAGAAAGTGACATTATCATCCTTTAAGATTTATAACAATATCTGAAATATACTCTTGTTCATGAAGAAGCCAAGAAAGAACTCATTTGCACCTTGTTTAAGTGGATTTTATACTCTCTTTTGGAAATATTGCCTAGAAACTTCATCAAATTTAAGCAGATGTTAAGGGCAAATCTAATAGAAATGAATGTACTAAGACCAGCTATGTCAATAAAAATGTTTCTGCAAATCAGCTAACCTTAAAAAATGGGACAACTATTTTTGCAAATAATACTCCATTCGTTGTACGTTACACCAGTACAAACTCTTGTGAAAATGTCTCTTGTCAGCAATCTTGGAATGTTTATAGTACCAGTGAAATATATTAGACTAATTTCATAGGGGGAAACCTTCTTAAATATGAGTCAGGGTAAATAAAGAAGACGCAGAAATGTTGAAATGGCACAGAATTATCTTTGATAATAAGACTAAACTTGCATCGTTATTAGAAGTGTCCCTGCTTTAATGTTAAAGATAGTTCCAAATTATTTCCTCAAACTCTTTTTCACTAATACTATAGCAACCGCTAATTTTAGCCTAACTTTCCAGAGCATCAAATCAAGCCTTAAATTAGCAATATCTTCAAAGTGCATTTTACTTTAAAACAGCATTCATCATTATAAGAGCAAGCTTAATTCACCAAAAAATTATTTAATGCATTTGGTTAGAATTATTTCTCCTGTACACTGAAAAGTCTTGAAAAATGGAGACGTAGAAGATGCTAATGCCATCCATGTAGGACCCAATATGATTTATTTGCATGTCTTCCTTTTACTGTGTGACCTTAACAGATTCATTTTATTGATTGGCCTGGATTTTTAAGCATGTATTCCACCAATAAATTCTACTGGATTTCATGTATTTTTGGTATTAAAAGATTTATCGTGCTCAATTTAATAGGATCTACAACATTGATTAAATTCTCAGACTTAGTCCATTAAGGTTCCTCTCCGTTTCCATGAATCAAATTAACAGGAAGCCTCCAAAGATACTGGCATCCTTCAATGGAGCCTGATTTACTGCCACGCTTTGCAGATGATTTATGCCTCTACAGACAACTTTGTCAAGGTACTGTTTATTTCAAGCTTTATATATAATTGGTTCTTTTGATGAGAAGAATATCAGGAGTTAATGGTCCTCCTGCTTTTTTCTTCACTATGCACCATTTAGACTGCACTTTGTTTTTCCTTGAAGATATTTCTCTTCTCATCCAAGGAGCTTTTTCAGTTCTGATACCAATTCCAGTTCTGACTTCTTGGATGAGAAGCAAAATGTCCAAGGAAAAACAAAGTCTAGTCACCTTTTGAAAAAGCAGCTTCAGGACAACCATGACCTGAATGACTGAGAATCTCCATAGATATAAAGGAAAATTTAAGAAGATTTTGGGGAGGAGATGGAAGAGAATGTGTGCATTCATTTGCTTATAGAAATGCATTGCTATTTCTGTTTATGAATTCTATGTCAGATTATATATATACAAAGGTGTGTACATCTGTGTGTCTGTCTGTGTTTATGTGATTGTGAGAGAAAGAATATTCATCCCAGCATGGAAGAAACATGAAAACACCATGTTTTTCTCATGTGGCCTACTGACCAACTTAAAATTGGCAGTGTGACCATCATACCAAGCAAAAACAGAGCCTACTTCTCACTTAGGTATTCTGTACTAAACAATCCAAATCAATGTCCAAAATGAAAAGCATAAGCTACTTTTAAGAGGACTCTACTGCATGCCCTTTAAAATACAAATCTGTCTCTTTATAAATAAAAATTTATTTTGCTCTCTATTTTGCACATTTAATTCTGGTTCACACAAAATTAAAGCATGAGGGCAAAAGATCAGTGGAAGAAACCAAGAATATGATGTTCCTGGGAAAAGTTATCTTGCTTAAAAGTAAGATTAGAAGCAATTGCAGCCTTTTTTTTTATACCTGCTACAAATATCCCAAGAGACAAGAGGAAAAAGACAGACATCTGAAGAGACAATGCAATAATACAAAACTGAAATGATAATATGAAAGATGAAACCACTATTAGTCTACTAAGAGACAGACAATGATAAGACAATGGGCATGGCTATCAGACTTCCATGAGATGGGAAGGAAGGAAGAGGAGAGGGGAGAGGAGAGGAGGAAAAAGAAGAGAAGGAGGAGGAGAAGGAGAAGATTTTTGTAACAAAAGAAAAGTTAAAAACATTGCCTTGATTGTGATGCTGGTCATCAGGAATATTGTAGAATTTTACTCGAGTAGAATGTAGTGTGATCCAAGAGCAACAAACACTTGTGCAACACATTCAATTTGAGAATCAGTGTGGAATCATCTGGAATTACAGCCAAAGACTTGCCGAAGCCGCATACAGAAGCGGCATGGTAAAATGGAGCCTGACGAGGAAATGTACCCACAACTTTTCATACAGGTCCTGTATAGGCCAGTGATTTATTGCTAGATAGAACTATGGAAATTTTAAATGCCCCTATGAATGTTAACATTATTAGCATCATTTATGCTGTATTTTTCTTTTTCTTTTCTTTTTTTAAAAAAAGAAAAGCCTAAATCTGCAGGGAGATGAGGAGAGAAAAGGCATCGGCAGCCATTACTGTCATCCTGCACTCTTACAACCTCATGTCCTAGGCCGCCTCTGGGAGTACCTGACAGCTGCTGGAGGCCATTTAGAATATATCAATTTCTATAACTGTCCGGTCACCAGCTCTGAATTTGGAGACACTCACTTCTGAAGCAGCCATCTCAAGTTCCTGACCTGCCGTTATTTGCCGCTTCTTTGAAATAATAAACTCATCTGAACAGCTCAAAGCAGGGAATCAAACATTTTAGTCTTACCTCCACAACCTCATCGTAATCGTCGTCGTCTGCCATCTTTGCGGAAAGCCTGTCCACCTACTCACTGGTCACAAAGCAAGCCGGATAAATAAATATCAGCGTGAGGAAGTCAATGTTGCTCGCTTATCAAGGCTAGTTTCTCTATGCATTATAAACAATATTGTAAGAGTGCCTTTTTACGCATACACATACCGAGACCGAAAGACAGACAGAAAGGCAGACAGACATTCAGACAGATAGGCATCCGTAATTTATTCAACAATATAGGTTAAATATTTAAATATTGAATACTTATAAAGATTAATATTTATAAAATGTTGTTCATAAAATATCAAAATATTAATAAACCAAAAATATTATCAAACATTTCATCTTTCTAAAAATATATGTAAAGGAATACCGTTTATCTTGAGATATTTAGCATCAGATTGCCATTATCCCTTCATAATTTGTATTTCTCTTCAGTATCTCATACACAGAGGGAAAAAGCCAATTTCTTATTGTGGAGACATTGGCCTCCTTCCATGTTTTAGCCAGTAACATTTGTTGCAAAACAACAACAACCAAATTGCACTGTTATTTTCCTTTATGAGCATAAATATAGCAACTCTGCTTCATATAATTGCTTGGGATGCAGACAAGAAGACAAGACATAGATTATCGTATCTATCAACTCTCTCGAGTGATGTCCTTGTAATGAAAAATTAGATAATATCATAAAGTCTCTTCCTAGCTCAACAGAGTATGTTAAATGGAATATATATATAAAACCAAGCAAGCAAAATTAATGGTGCCCCGTTAATTTTTCTTGAATGAAAATTCACTTACAGTTTTGATTCTGAACTGCAACTAGTAGATCCTAAATGTTTCCCAGCAGCTAGAAATTAATCCTTAGGATAAGGAGTGCCAAGCATTGAGCCAACATGGTACCATAGAACCATAGCATTGCAATGAGGTGCGCTGGCTAGGGCAAAAATTTCCACTTTGTGTTACACACAAAAGCTGCTTGCTGGGTTACTTCCACGAAAGCTTTCCTAACCTAGAAATGTTGAGCTTTTCCCCCCTCGTTTTTCAGATCCCGCCACAATATCTGTGGGCCCATGTAATGTACTCTATGTAAACTAATAACCCTGGGATCTTATACAACAGTAAACAACCACAAACATTCAATCATACAGATGTTGTTCAAATGACCTTAACTTAATGAAGTTAAAATTTCTCTCGTCCCACCATTGATCTCCGGGGATGCTCTCTTGCTTTGCTTCTGGGGTGCTTGATGATGTATTTCTCCAACTTCAGTCCTAGAAAAGATCAAGACTCTGGTTATTTAGATGGCAGAGAAGAAGCGATGAATGAATGAATGCCTTGGAATGAATTAATGCACTGGAATGAGCCTGCTGTGAGAGATTGCAGATCCCTCTTTTCTGATGCAGGGAAGGAGATGAAGGTTTAGAACAGCTGCTTCCTAGTACAAAAATATTTGCCCTGTAAGCCAATACCCCAGAGCTATTGGCTGGTTTTGTCTAGTTAGCTGAACTGCCATTCCTTCTGAGGCAAGCGGCACTCTGGTGCTGTAGGTTAAATATAGGCCCTTCAAATGCTGCCTTTTCCTAGTGCCAATTCTGTTCAATCAAGATGATATATATAAAAAATCAAGGGATAAAATATTTGTTTCACCAAATAGGACAAATCCTAAAGGAGAGAGAGAGAACTTAGCCAAAGGAGTGGCTTAGCCAAAGGAGACATTGATCTCCATGTGCAAACAATACACAATAGAGGCTAACAATAGAGGCTAACTCTCCTCTGCCTTTAAGCCTCATCAAACCCAGGACTGATCTCTTCCCAAGCGGGATTGCTTTGATGCTGAAAAAAAAAAGTGTGTTAAAATTTGTAAAATAGTAAATAAATAAATAAATAAATCCCTCAGGCCATAAAGTCTGCAAACAACAAACAAACGAACAAAACCACAAACAAACAATCATTTGATAGAAAGCAAACCCCAACCTGTCTTTCTTTTTTTTTAAAAAAAAAAGTAAAAGGTGCAAACTTACCAGTTATATTTAAATAAATTGCCTTAGGAAGCAAAGCCTCTCTGACTGTCCTCCCTCCTGAGACAAGCTGGGCAAAAGCAATGTTAGTCTGATGCATCAGCTCCTAAACCATCATGTGGTCGGGGGGGAGCCAATCAGATTATGCGTGCTCAAGTTTCAGATACTAAATATACATAGTGACCCTTTGGAGGACCACCTGTTCGGTAAACCCTCCAAGCAAAGCAAAGTAGTTCATACAAATCATTGCTTTGTTTTGTTTTTTAACCTCAATCAAAACATAGAAAGAGCGTCAGCCCCTTAGAAAGGGTTCAACCATTATTCACAAAGACTTGTGGAGTACAAACCACTATTAAGGTTTGTTAATTAAAATGAAGTTCAAGACAATAGGCCAATGGAAGGGGGGGGTTCATCCCACTCTCCCAGAAGATCTATGGTTTCTGAACTTGAGATGATTTACCATAGTCTTTCAAAGACAGGGAAGATACATGTTTAGATCAGGGGTGTCCAGTCTTGGCAACCTTAAAGACCTGTAGACTTCAATTCCTAGAATTCACCATGCTGGCTGGGGAATTCTGGGAGTTTAAGTCCACCAGTCTTAAAATTGCCAAGGTTGGATGCCCATGTTTTAGATAATCAGAAGTGATGTCTTGGTGTCTTTCTCCATCCAATCCTTCCAATTTTTCTTGGTCTCAAGTCTTTTAGGATTGGAACATAGGTTGTAGATTCAAAGTGGAAGACAGCGATCCTATGTTATACGTTATAGCATTCGGAAAAGATTGACAAAATGGATACTGTCAAAAATAGTTGATGGAGCCTAGAAGACATGCGTTAAAATAATTGCTGGATCTCAAAGTCTTCTGGGATTGGAATGTAGATTGTTGATGCAAAGTGGAAGACAGTGATTCCATGTTCTAAGTTATATAATTGTCATCATCATCATCATCATCATATTATCATCATCTTCATATCTACTACAACCATGGGCTTCTCCATAAAAATGCTACTTATTTCTAAGACATTCCAGCTTTACATTTGTTGATTCGGCTAATTGTCTTCTCAGTTGAACAAAAAGTTATCTATGTTTTTATATCAGGCCTGGATTTTTCCCCCTAGAATCTGCCAAATATAGTGGTTACAGGTTGAAGCACAAGGCTATACATATGGGTTGAAGTTATGTATGTAACTAAGGTATGGATTGCCAAAATCAAAGCCACATTATTATGGCTTACTGTGAAGGATGAATCCCCATGAAATTCCAAGGTGATCTTTATCTAGCCTCTATTCCCTTCCCTTATGTTCAAGCCATAGGTTTTCATTGCATATTGATTCTATCTTGATAGCTGAATGCTATTATATGTGTACATTGTAGGCTAGTGGTTAATTTTTTCTTTTATTTTAAATTATGCCCGCTAGTTAATGACTACATGACCTCTTCCTTGACATCAGTTTTAAAAACAGTGTCTTGTGTATAATCTTGAGATGGGATTGATTACAAAGATGAGACATCCCTTTGAATGACACCACAATACTTTTATGATACTTCAAGACAGATGCTGAATGATCCTCCCATAGTTCATCATGAAGCATAAGCTTGTGGGAATGGTGACTTCATCATTGATTTTGAAATGATGAATCCAGTTTCTAAATTTAAATTGTGGATGGGAACATTCTTCATTACTCAAAATGCTTGGTACCATCAGTCCATCAGAAAACCTATCAATAATCTGAAAGACATGAATAATTGTACTATATTTATTTATGTACAAGATTTATAATACACTGACTTCAGATGCTTCTATGCTAAATTCAATTCTGACCTTTATGGATCTGTTATGCTGTTCATATATTTTTAATGGTTGGACTCACATGAGCTTCATTCATTACAGGGTACTAATTGGTGCTCAGTACTCTGCAGGTCCCTGCTCACTACCTCCATTAAAGGTCCCAAATTTGTGGGACTGCTGCATTATCAGGACTCAATAGAGCCATGGTGGTGCAATGGTTACAATGCAGTATTGCAGGCAAACTCTGCATACAGCCAGGAGTTCAATTCTGAGCGGCTCAAGGTTGACTCAGCCTTCCATCCTTCCAAAGTCGGTAAAATAAGGACCCAGATTGTTGGGAGCAATATGCTGATTCTGTAAATTGCTTAGAGAGGGCAGTGAAACACTATGAAGCGGTATATAAGTATAAGTGCTATTGCTACTAGACACTGAATTTTTAAGTACTTGTTTAGCAAAATGTAAGAGGAAGACAGAAGGAACATCAACCAGATTAGTAGTTCTTATTTCTGCTATGCTTACATATACATTATAGAAGGAACTGATGATCAGTTTTGAATAATAAATCCTATAAAACATAAATCAATTTATAAATAGCGTAAAAAGTTGTAGGAAGATAGCAAACTTCCTGCAAAATTTGACTGTTGTCCAAACAATAAGAAAAAAAAATGTACTGAAGACAGGTAAGAAAATAATAAAAGATGCAAAAAGAGACTTTGAAAGTCATATTTTAAGAACAACTGTAAAAGAAACCTTAAAGTAGATGAGAAAGAGAAAACCAGCTGAAGGAAGTTGTTGATCCCTTAGATGACAAGGAATTAAAGATATTATTGCTAAAGGTACATACTATTCCTTTCCTGTTCTCCCTGTAAGTTTTCCTTGGACATTGTATAGAAACAAACTGTGCACTTAGACCATTCTCATTCAGCCATTTCTTTTTCAAATACTTTATTGATACAAAAAAAAATGCATGGGTGATGATGGGTTAATACACTTTTACCTGATGTTTTGTTAATATATTCAGATGAGATCATTTTAACTGCAAAACAGGGGGTGCGAAAGCATAACTAGGGAGTCCTTGTCCCAGTCTAACTAAATCACCCCCATTCAGTTGTATACAATATATGTAGATACAGATGGTGTCACATATGTAAATGAACCCTATTAGTTTTCCCCTCCTCTGCTCCTTCAAGCCCTGGCTCTTAATACAATTTTTAGAATTCATTTTCCTAGCTGCTTGTGTGAGGTGAAAGATACATTACTCAGGTGGATCATACATTTCACCTCCTGGGACTACTTTGGCTGAGTAAAGTCCTTGTAGCTTTGCTTAGTCATCTATTAAAGTTAACTACCAAAGGGATGGCTGAATGTACAGAACATTGCATATTATACAGCATTCAGTTTACCCACAAAAGATTAACCCTTCATGGTATCTTTTAAAAGATCCCAGCTTTCAACCTGCCTTTGCTTGGATTAGAAGCAAACTGTTTGCTGGGTGTGTTCAGGAGTCTTCTCAGCAACGTGAATATACAGATATTGTAATACATCAATAGGGAGTTTGCTCCTGGTTATTGGATCTCTTTTTTTCTGCTGGCCTTCCCAGTCTTTTTTTATTGTACATATAAAAATGTTTTATCGCTTTATTGATAAAAGAAAGTCAATGTGGTGTAGCAGTTGAGAAGCTGGACTAGGCCTACGGAGCCTCAGGTTCAAGTCACAACAGCTCATAAAAGGTGACTCTGAGGCCTTTGAAGGACTTTGAGCCCTTCTTGTTCAGTCCAACCTACAAAAGAGAGTGGTTGTTGTAGGGAAAAGCTAAAGGGAGTGCTGCAAAGGCTAAAGAAAGACAAGATAGGAATTGAACAACACCATACCTCCAACAAATAAATAAATTCTATTCTATGATTGTGCTTCTTTTTTTTTTCCCAATAAGTTTTTTTTATTTTATTACAATACAAGTCTTCCATTACACAGTGTGTCGTCCGGGTACAAATATTTGCAAAGGTAAATAAAAATACACTTCTATTCTTCTATTTCACATCTTTTCCTTATCTAGATTGTATTTGTGCATATAAATCCTCACTCTTTCTAGTATTTTTCTAATCACACTTTCTTCTCTAGAGATCATTTCAATTTTCCAATTCTGTGCAACAACAATTCTAACTGTAGTTAATACATACAAATTAGATAAGCGTTTTCTTAAGCTTAATACTCAATACCTAGCTATACAGTGCTTTTATCAATCTTTCTTCCACTCCTGTTAGTAATTTGTCTGGTTCTATCAAGTCTTTGTAAAAACCATATAATTTCACATCTTTTCCTTATCTAGATTGTATTTGCGCATATGA
>JANHFL010009503.1:103306-142142 GCA_032468155.1 Oxyrhabdium leporinum | reverse complement strand
GGGGGGGGGGGGGGCGGTGTCTGCAAAGGCTTGAAGAAATGTTATGATTTAAATCTTAAGTCTTCGGGATCTGTGGCCATGGTCTGTGGCCCCAAAAGGTATTTAAAGGGGTCCGTGTTGAAGGAAAGGCTCTACCGGGTTGTAGTATAAAATACTAAGTCATGGGTATCAAACTTGCAGCATTCGTGTTGCTGTCATGTGATGTTCCGCAACATTTTTTTCCCTTTGCGGAGCTGGAGTGGGCGTGGCCTGTGTGTGATGCATCCAGCCCCCAGGCCGCCTGTTTGACACCCCTGTAAGTAAAAAGGACAACTGTCACGCTAGTAAGCAGAAACTCAACAGCAGTTCATTTCGCCAAATTCACTATTCACTGCAATGATGTCCATGGGAAGTATTGTAATTATAATGAGAAACCCACTTAAACAAATTTAGGAGCGCTGATGGCAGCCATTAGCTTGGAGAGCATTTTACAGATCTGTGAGTGGCCTTTAATCAGTCATCCTCATCACCATTACCATCTCAGAGGCATAACATTACTAAGAAATGATGTTTTGATTACAGAATATAAAGGAGGCACATTATCTTTATATCCTATTTTGCCTGGGAGTATCACTGCACAAAGTTGGAAACTTTGTTGGAATTGTGAACTGATCCAGCAATGATTGATATTGCTACGCTATTAACTAACTGAGACTCGGCTTCCGAATATACAATTGGGATGACCAAAAACTGCCAGTCTGCAAGACTATATGTTCTTCAACTCTTTCCCCATTTAAGTTTTCAAATATATTTACCTATTCTGAATACACATTAAGACGATTTTTGAAATAATTCTATCTGCAGCCTTATATAACCAGCATCTGAACCAGCATTGCATTGAACCTCCAGATATTCTATGCCAACTGTCTTTTGTCAAGGAATTATTCAGAAGGTGGAGGGGAGGGAGGGAAACAGAAAAACCTGGACACAGAACCAAAGAAAAGTTGCTTGTTAGCTTACTTAAAATAAGATAGCTTGGAAAATGCATCTGTTAGAGCTGTACAATTCTTTTTATTTATGTGGAGTGCATACAAATATGAACACAGCTCTGGTAATTTGTTAAAGCATTTGTATCTTCCCTAGAGCAGCCAGAGTTTGAGAAAAAGATGCAGCTGAATTAATGAGTCAGTCAGAGATGCTGCTTGCATTCATGCTCCCACGTGTTCAAAGCATCTCTTCCCGGTTGAATCCAAAGCCCTGCACAACTCTCCTATTCACAGGAGATGACAGTTTACTTTTCAGAAGTTAATTTTGACATTAAAAGAAGGCTAAACCATAGTTGAAAACGTGTTGTCTTAAAAATGTAATCATCAATTCCAATAAAGGAGTTTGCATTTAGACTGGGGTGCTGTGCAGAAGTGGTTTTTACCATTACTCCCATTCAATAAACAATAGCAGCAACCCTTACTTTAATACCATAACACGTTTTTAACAATAGAGACTTCACAGAGAGTACCATCAGAACTGAACAATTTTACAATTACATTAAGGGTAATATACATAAAGATAACTTGAATCCAGCTCAATTCCTGGTAATTTCATAGACAAGCAGCTATACAGATGTGGTTTGCCACTGCCTTTTTTTCTGGACTTTTAAGTAAATTCAGCTTGGTCCTCAGCCTTGTTATCCCCTAGCGGTCTCCTATCCAAATAGTAGCCAAGTCCAATTCTGTTTAGCTTTCTGAGCTCAGACTCTCAAACTACAAATATAGAATAACTAAAAGATTACTAATTTAATTTTAAGGATGAAGGAAATTGAGGAAAAAGCAATAGAGGGCAGTGATACAGGAAAAATAGAGATATTGCCTTCCAGTCTGTTTCCATGGAAACTAAAGAATTTCCTTTATTTTTTTATTCATTTTATGTGCTTGGGCCTTTTCCTCTGGGAAAAAAGCATTGCTTTGGCAGGGAGATGATTGGCAAATAGTGCACAAGCAGTAACATCTACTTCATGTATTTTATTTTATTTTTAAAGATGGCCTGCCTCTTTTTCTGACCCATTGTACAACTTCTTGGGAGTTTCTTTCTGGAAACTTGTCTAGTCTAATTCACAATCCACACAAACATTTACCCTGTAGTGCACATTTCCTTTGTTGAGAATCTGCAGAGAGGTCTTCTTTGATACTTCTTGGTTTAGGCTTATTAAGGAGTTCTGTGTGTGTGTGTGTTGTGTGCACGCACATGCGCATACATGCATGCCTCTGAGTCATCTTTTGACTTCTGGCAACCGCCTAGACAAGCTTTGTTGACATGTTTTTGGGGAAGTGGTTCACCAGTGCATCGTTAGAGTGACTAGCCCAAGGTCATCCAAGTGACTTCCTGCCTTAGATAGGACTAGAATTCACCATCTACCAGTTTCTAGCCAGGTACTCTCACCATTACACCAAAGTGGCTTTCTAGAACTCTATAGTGCTTCCAACTCAAAGGCAAGCCTGTCTTTCCAAATGTGGGGACCACAGTCATGTAGCCCATCTGCAACTCTTGAAGGTAAATGTGCTTTTTCTTGGAATAGTGGAGCAGAAGGTGGCTGTGTAACCCAGGAAAAATTGCTACCGCTTCCGTTTTGAGCTGTAAGAAAGTGCTACCTGAGCATCCCCAGTTGTGCCAAAATCTCTTTTTACCTTTCAATTCAAAGTGTCAGACAGCAATACTGGGTAGACTGTGTGTTATATGTCGGAGTGCATGCTCTTCATGCAAGAAGAAAGGGTTCGGAGGTGCTGCTTCCTGAAGCAGGTTAGTAAATGGGACTCCTTATCCAGCCATATTAAGACACACAGCGTCTAAAATTGGCCAAGCAATTTTTGACATGTCTGGGAGCAAAACCTCAGAAACAATTCTGTCTATGTCTTGCAATAAACAAACACTATAAGGGGAACAAATGATGCTCAATATGATCCAAAAAAATTAAGTTTCCCTGTAGTCCAAACATACTGAACCCATATTTCTTCCCAACAAGCTATAGCCACATTATTGTCAAACATAACTATTGTCAAACATATCTTTCTCTCCAAGGTGCTTCAGTTTATTTCTTCTTGCTGTAAATGCACTTACTCATCTTTGCTACCTTAACAAAACCACTTCAGCTACATACAGTTTTTATTTTTCCAAAGTGAACACTAGGTACAGATAGTCCTCAGCTTATGCCCACAGTTGGGACCTGAATTTCAATTGCTAAGCAATGCGGTCATAAAGCAAGTTGTTGCATGACTGCATCACTTAGTGACTGCAATCCCAGGAAACCCCATTGCTATTTTTAAGCAAATTTTATTGGTCATTAGCTGAGCACCTAGCTCAATCCACTCCATTCAAGGATTGGTCTGTCCCAGTCTCAAGCCTCAGTAAGTAAGGAACTGCCTCCAACTCCCCCACTTGCCTATCTCATCCCCTCCCCATCACCGTCCTTTTTGGCCGACCTGCACCCTGCCTTGTGAGATGGGCAAGCGGCCCCCAAACCGTCTGGCTCTGGGCTGCTTAACATGTTCCAGGAAGCCATAGCTGCCCCAGATCAATCCCAGTCACCCTTACGACCTGCACTCCGAGGCCACTGCTACACTGCGTGCCACTCCCCCCGGTGATAGCAATAGCACTTATACATCATTTTGTAGTACTTTACAGCCCTCTCTAAGCAAAGTCAGCATATTGCCCCCAACAGTCTGGGGCCTCATTTTACCGACCTCGGAAGGATGGAAGGCTGAGTCAGCCTTGAGCCTGAGTCAGGATCGAACTGCTGGCAGTCGGCAGAGTTAGCCTGCAATACTGCATTCTAACCACTGCGCCGCCAGGGCTCTTTACTGTCTCCTTGCTTCTACTGCTAATGGGGCTGCCTGGCCTGTTTGCTGGGCCACGCTGGGGCTGGTCTCACCTTGTGAAAAAGAAAAATCCAGACTGCTTTTGGCTTCTTCTTCCCCCCCCCCTTTTTCACAGAACAAAGTTGGCTTCAAGCAGGCCCAGGTCCAGCCTAGACATGCCTCATCAGCAGTGGGAGCAAGGCGGTGGCGAAGATGAGCTGGGGAGGCAGGGCAGCAGGAAGCCAAAAAGCCAGGAAATAGGTGGCTGCGGCAATTTGTAGCGCCCTCGTAGTAATGTGGGAGGGCTGCCAAGCACCTGAATTTTGATCGTGTGACCACACCGGTGTTGCAATGGCTATAACTTTAGGCGTGGGTCGTACATCCCTACATTCAATGAACAGGTGGTCGTAAGTTGAGGATGGGTCTGTATTTTGTTGCAAGGGAAAACAAAAAGCTTGCCCAGCCAGCCCATTATTTACAACAGCAAGTTAAAAATGTGGCAACACAAACTTTAAACAAACGTATTGGATTGGGCTTACGATACCAACAGTGAATAAATAACAACCCTGCTCTTTCCCAAGCTCCTTTATTTCCCAAATTTTCTTTCTAAAAATTTTAACTATATGGTCCCCTCCCCACCCACCCCGCTCTGACTAATAAAAAGTGTGACCTCAGTGCAATCCTATCTGTGCCTTTCTTTCTCAATCCTTACTCAAATCCCAATAAATTGTGTTCAGGGATATTTCCCCAGAAGAGATTTATAGTACCTTCAAAATTCACCCTACCACCAGCGTGTCAAAATAATAGTAAAGCAACTAGCTATATATCAGTTCAGCAACGGCTAGGTGATGTTAAGAAGTGCCATAAATTGCTACTGGAGAAATGGCCTAGAGATGTTGCTTCAATTACCCTTTTAAAGTGGGCATTACACTTCTCTAAAAGAAGAACAGAGGTGTTCTCTTGTCAATTAAAAGCCAGGCTTCATATATTAAACTGGGCAACTATGTCCCCTTCATGATCTGGGGACTTCAACTTCCAGCATTCCATGCTGGCTTGGGAATTCTACCTCCACAGGTCATAAAGAGGCCATAGTTGTATTAAAGTAAAGGAGCTTCCTCCAATTCTTATTTGAAGTGTCTTCTTTAAGGCTTGCCTTCTTGTGGTGTAGGCTACTTCCAAATGGACACCTTCTAAAGTTGCTAAGGAAAACACTCTTCCCCCTTAAGTTACAATTTTGGGGCCGAAAAAAAATCCAGAGAAACGTCGATAGCAGCCAATTTCTTCTTGCCATCTAGTGGTTCTCTGAATTTTTGCAGCTAAGGGCTATCCTAACAAAGTGTTTTAAAAATTACAAAGAAGTGGGAGAACATGAAAGTTACAAATCAAAGAACTCATCATCAAGATTCTCCTCATCCAGTAAAATGCTATGTTTAAGACAGGAGAAGTACACAATGCAAGCTGAATTAGAAGACTGTTATGTAACAGCCTAAGATGGTCCTAAAATACAATTTCCCTAAATAAAAATATACAACTCTAAATACATTTAAGGAATCACGTTTTTCTGATAAACCCTGTTCTTCAAATGTCTGATTTCAAATACAACACTATAGGTAGTCCTCCATTTACAGGCATTTGTTTTAGTGACCACTTGAAGTTACAACAGAAGTGAAAAAAGTGACTTATGACACGTTTTCACACTTACAACCGTTGCGATATCCCCATGGTCAAATAATCAAAATTCAGGCACTCGGGTACTGGCATATATTTATGACTGTTGTACTGTCCTAGGGCCATGTGATCACCATTTGTAACCTTCCCAGCTGGCTTCCAACAAGCAAAGTCATTGGGGGAAGCCAGATTCGCTTAACAACCATGAATCACTTACCAACTGCAGCAACTGTGACAAAAAGGTCGTAAAATGGGACAAAACTTACTTAACAATTGCTTCGCTTAGCAACAGAAATTTGGGGCTCTGTTGTGGTTGTAAGTCAAGGACTACCTGTATAGGAAATATTTCCAATAATTAATACCTCAGTTTGGGGCATGCATTAAAGTGCTAGCGCTCTGAAGATACCCTGTCCACCAAGAAGGCTCCAGAATGATACAAATGGTGCCGCCAAATATTCCGCCCAGATTACACAATCAGCAGCAGCCAAATACAGAGGTGATTCTATGATAAGTTCATTGCTCTTTGCGTTTATTCTCAAGAGAGCTCGTAATAGTATGGTAGGAAATGAACCTTTTGTCTGGCCAACTTGGATACCTCTTCCTTGCTGGTTCTAAATCTGACAGTTCTTTAACTCCAAACAGTTAAAGGGCATTGCAGCTCCACATCCCATTGACTGTCTATAAGCAGGCTTGTGCTGGAGTACTGGTCTCCGTTATGAGGTAACATTCATGACCTGAGATTTGATGGTCAAATACAAAAATGTCTACTTTGCAAGTATCCAGCAGCATGCAATGGGAAAATGCATACGCCATTTTTCAATTTCCTAATGTTTGAAGAGTTCCACAGAGCCTCGAAGACAATTAACATCATGTATGATTTGGCATTCTCTGTGCTAAAATGAAGGCCTCTGATATGGGATAAACCTCGTGCCCTATGCTTTGATGGTTAAATATGAATATTTCTGTTCCAGTTACCTGAGTGCCTTATGATGTGTATATATTTAAAGTATTTCTGGAGAGCAGCGTGCACTCCTCATTTGGAGGAAAAAATATATAAATACCACCCTATCCATGCTTCAATTCTTTAACTATCTGAACACATCTTAAACATAGCTTAATGAGAAAAGGTACAGAAATGTCCTATCCAATTCTTTCATTTGCTGTATTCTAGCAATCAGGTATATCTGTTATACGGACATTATTTTATCTTTGCCAAACTAATGCAACCTTAGTTCATTTCACATTATTGGTATAGCCCTTCTTAATATAGCTATTTGTGCACTTTTTCCTTGTATCAAACTCTACTTCTTATAATTTGTTTAGTGTTTACTCATATGTTCTGCTCTCTTTCTACCGCAATACTTGAATGCTAATCTCACCTAGTTTTTTTCAACTCCAGTTCCTCAAACAGCCACTCTTACGCAGAAATAGGAGCATTAGAATCCTGTGCTGAATATATTGGTCAGAAGGTTCTCTCTCTCTGTATATTCCTTACTATCGTTTTGTAATTAGCAGCTTATTAAAAGCATTGTGGAAAATAAACACCATGCTTGCCACTCTTGAGAACAATCTGAGATGTGAAGTGTATGTGATGCTACGTTTTCTGACATTTCTAGACTTGACATTCCCTTACTGACCAAGGAGCTCCAAAACATCTTCTTGATGATGCATTTATGAAGTTCCGGCTTGCCAGAATTCTCCCATCCTTTTCAATGAGGACGTCCCCTATACGTACGAAGGTCTGCCTGTGCTCAGGGCTGCTTTTTCACTCCAGGGAGGAAGGAGAAGCCAGATAGGGAACTGCAGCACGTTTGAGATCAGGATCCAAGTGGAAGGCCAACCTAGTATAATTATCACGATATGTTACTTTTGATGGAAAAGATTTAAGGATGTTTGGTGGATATAACTTTCAGACTAGGAAAATAGTACACCTCATTCTATGACACGATAAAGAGAACAGGCCATCATGGTTCAGAATTCACACGCCAAACAAGCACTCAAGGCTTTGGGGTTGCCTTATCATAACACTGCTCCTCTAGTGCTTTGGCTGAATGAAATCTCTTTCTTGACTATAAAGCAGTGTGAACAATGTCACATTAATCTTTTCCTGTGAGACACATTCAACTTTTAATACGTTTAATCCACAGGATAAAATCCGAATATAAACACCTCTTTTCAACTCTTTGCAAGGTCAATCTTTTATTTTTTATTTTTGACAAACCAGGACACTTAGATGGATAGGATCCTTGTGCCTGATATAGATTCTTCATTAAGGCTTAGCATTACCAGTCTCAAAAGAGTAATGGTTGCTTTCATCCTTCTGCAAATCATCTGCCGTAGCTGAACCGGACTTTCCTTGCTGGGGCAAAGCCAAAAGCTCTAATCCCACCTTCAGTGCTAAGGTACAAGGAACATGAGAGAAGCTAGTTCTCCTAGGAGAAACTACGGATAGATCTTTTAAACACCTTGGGTGTGCCATCACAGACTTGGAACATGCAGAAGATCCTTCATGCATAAAGCTGTACACACCAAGAGCACTCTTGACACCTTCCAGGTTCAGTGAGTGAAGCTCCATTTCATCTGTGCTACAGAACGTGCATTCATTTCCACCACTTTTCAAAACATGCCTGTCTTCACCTCTAGTCTATTTCAAGTTGCTGAAATAGGTTCATATGATCTAGCAACTGCAAAAAAATATCAATGCAATACAGGTTTGCTGCAATATATAAGCGCGGGAGAAAAAAGATCCACTAACGTTTAAAGTGGAAAGGATTTGAGCTTTTCCATTCATTCATTATTTTTGGCACAGTTGAGTGTTTACATTTGGTAGTCTGAAATAAATACATTAATATTATTTAGTCTAACCGTATCTATAGCTATATATAAATTCACCTTCCAGTAAACAAGTACTAGATTTTTTTAAAATATTTTTTTTTTTTTGCTTATAATGATTTTGTAATTTACTTTCTCTTCATTTTATTCAACTTTTTTTTTTTTCACCGACTGCAACATGCTCAGGTTGACTTTCCAGTCAATTTCACCCAAATTCCAACAGGAATTGGTTTATAAATTGGTTCCAACTGGAACTGGTCATTTGGAATTTCCTTAACAGGAAATTATCATATGTGCGCTTCAACAGGTATTCTACGTTACAAATTGATGTGTCTAATTGTATCTAATGGAGAGAAAAGATAAGAGTTTGAAATGAAACATTCCATGGGAAAGAAAACACCTCTAAGTGTTTGAGCAAAGTTGTTTCTTTCTAAACGGAAAGGGCATTATCTATCTCAGTGTTTCTCTACCTCAACAACTTGAAGATGAGTGGACTTCGCCTCCTGGAATTCTTTCCTTAAATTCTTAAATTTGCTGAGGTTGAGAAACATTGATCTATCTCCTTTTGCCCTTCTAGAGCACGAAATGAGAGCAGCCTGTAAGCATCAAGATGCTTTGTTTGGCCTAGCTACGTCACAACAGCAGGTGGCCAACCGATGAGTGCCCTTTGCCCCCAGGTTCATCAATTCAAAGCCTCTGTCGGGAATCATGGCTATATCCTCCAGGAGACCCCCGGTTTCTTTGAGGTTTGTATGAGTCTTGGTACGAATCAGAGTACTCTTCTTCCACCAGAGGGTAGTGATCTCGGCTGTGTTGGGAACTGGAAGACAAGCGGTTCCTGCTCTTCCGAGCCCTTTCGTTGTGGTAGTTTTCATCCGAGGTCATTAGACTTCGTCGTTCGATTGGAGAATTCTCGGTAGAATGGTTGCTATGCCTCAGACGTTGGCTCTATAAATAGCAAAGCAGTCAAACATTAAAAAACGGGGGGCTGGATGCCACAAGTTCGTGTCACTCTTCTGAATGTGTTGCAAGTTTGTCCTGAAACTGTTCGTTTAACATGTCATTGGCTGCTATTTAATATATTTAGGCTCGCCATCTGCTTTCAAAAGCTGAGGTAAGAAAACAGCAGAATGTGGTGCCTTGATTTAATTTTAAATACTTGGGCAATGAGAACAGAAAAATCAGATCTCAAGTATAATGCCTGGTGAAAAATTTAAAAGCCATCTTTTAAAATTTCAAAATAAGGCCCACCCTCAACAAGCTCCTAAAACAGGCTTCTGTTGATGTTCTAAATTCATCTGCTTTTCATTCCGTGTCTTTTAGAAGATCTGAAATATTCCACTGCTCAACGCCTGCGATGTATTACTTAACTTACCTTCACCTACAATTTTTGCTCTATCTATACTGAATGAATTCATATTTACATTTCTTAGTAGTGGATTATGAAGTAACTTCCTTATCTCCAAGTTCTTCAAGTCAAAGGCATAATCCTTGCGTGAGGGCTAATACTGCAATATATCACTACTATTTTCTTTCTGTTTGCTGATAATTTTAGAATTAAGTAGGTGACACAGACAGGCAAAGCAATCTTGTCTCCCATCTACTAATATCTGGAGTAACTACAATGGCTAGTACTAGCTCACAGATAAGCTGCAGAGACTGTAGGCATGTTTAGTATGATTTGGATTGCAAGCTTAAAAAAAACCCTAGGTCAAGGCCTTCACAAGATGGTATGAAACAGCCTTTGTAAACCGACCAGGATCTAAAATTCATTCCTTGAGAAAACAGATTAACAGAGAATGGAACTGGGGTAAGTGTGGGGATTGTGCTAAAGCCATCTAAGTAAGTTTGCTTTGTCCACTTCATTTGCCCTTGCTTAGGAGTAAAGTTCAAGAGAAGGAGCAGACCAACACAAGCAAGATGGAAAATGAAAATTTTCACAGTTAAAAACAAGCATGTTTCCACAGAACTCAAACTGTTGCTTGCACAGTCAACCACTCACTAAGCAGAAACAACGCCATGTGTAGAACCGGGCCTTAAAATATTACACATAAATTCAAAAGTTAAATGCCGCCTTCTGCATTCATGCAGTGACAGAAAAAAAACAGATCGCTTAGATAGCGAATGAGTATATTAAAAGCCATCATTTTGACTACCAGATTGCGTTTGGAAGATTTGCTTAATCCTCCAAATGACATACAGACTATGGCAAGTGTAACACGTAGTAAAAGCCACACACATTGTGCTGAGTTGTTTAGCGGCACTGGCCTCCGTGCATTCTCTGTGCACTTACAAACATAGACAACTTGAACTGATAAGAAGACATTTTCCCCCCAACTTAGTAAAACACGTACTTCTGATTAAGGACTATTTACATGCCACGTTTGAAGTGTCAAAGGCCCGCCGTTTTTGAGCTATCCCTGTGGAAAAAAATGTTCAGAATCTTTTTATAATTGGAATAATATTTTATTAATCATTTTTAAAAAATCAGAACAGATGAACCATTTTTTCCGAACTGTTACCTCGAAGAAGAAATGAGGCAAACTACACTAGAGGCAGGGCATTAGCATCATATTAATACACAAGTTTTGTGAGTTGATCAACCTGGAGAAAATACTGAAACCAATCTATTTGGAACAACTGTAACAACTGGTGGCACCATAACGTATCTGACATGCTTTTAAAGATTTTTTTGTGCAGCAGGTTTTTTCATGATAGAAAGGGAAGATGTGGTTATGTTCCATCTTGCCTTTGATTTACAACAATCTTAACGTTGCTCGTATTCTGTTTGTATCTGAACAAAACTTCCCAGAATTAAAGATCAACCAAAGTAGCTATGATTTATTTTTCGTGGCTAATAAGATCAGTTAATCCATTGCATATATCTGTGCGTTACCTGTTGGCTGTGGCATTATAATAACATAGAAAGAGTTGTAGATTGATCACTAAATATATCACTTGTTCACTCCACTTTTCAAGAGACACATCCAGTCAAGATTCATTATATATTGAGACACTAAATAGTGTTACAATTGTTGCATACCGATCTGGAAATATATTCCCACCCAAATCCAGTGGAACCAGTATCATACAAAAGGAATTTACACACCTGCCACCTCTGATTGTGTGTGGCTAATACTTGCTAGTGAATTAATTAAGTGATGTTCACGGGCAGGCATATTTTCACCCTTCACATATTTTTTTCCAATTATCAAGTGCTTTATACCAATTAATGGAAGTAACCTCATCTTTAATGGAAAATTAGTCACTTAGTTCAGTTGTGCGGCTATAGAAATTAAACAAACAAACAAATAAAACAACTGCATGTATAAATCTCTAGGCACGCTGGTTTCCGAATACAGGTGTCTTCTTACGAGCCATTTGGCTCCGATACAGGATACGTAAGTGCACACCACCAATGACAAACTCATGGATTCATACCTGTAATCCAGAGATCGCAGTAGGGTAAGGGGATAGTGCAGTGGAGCCTAGGTTTCTTCCAAGCAAAGGTGTCATAGGTGTGCTACTGGTAGTGTGTGTAGCACGCCAGTAGGCCTCAAGGTATTCTGCCAAGTGTTCACAAGCATCTTCAAGTTGGTTTTCATCCAGAATAACATCAAACATTTCCTGTTCAGAAAATAAGCATTATATTACATTATTATCAAACACAAACTAGGAATGGCGACTTAAACAAAACTCTTAATCTCAAATATGAGTTAGACTTATGCAGCAACTTGTTTTGCACACATAACATGATGAACACTAAAAAAAGCAGAATCTGAGTTCTCATCTTAACGGACAAAACAGCCTTATGGAATCTCCTCTCCCCAGAAGTGAAGTTAGCTTCAACCTCACCACCTCTTAACAAGTAGCTCAAGACCTTCCTATGTTCTCAGGTCTGAGAGTCCAAGGGGAACAGAGAGCTCTTATCCTGGCTTCCTTATTGTGGCTAACATCATTCCTCTTGTTTCATCTGGGATTTTTTTTTTGGGGGGGGTAGTTTTTAATGATTTTTAAAATATATTTATTTGTTTCCTTTTTAAACTAAGTACTGCATGATGCTCAGAGTCACTGTCTCATGAGATGGGCAACTATACAAATATGATAAGAGCTGTGGTGGCGCAGTGGTTAGAATGCAGTATTGCAGGCTAACTCTGCCCACACACCAGGAGGTCGAAGATCCTCAAAGTTGACTCATCCTTCCATCCTTCCGAAGTGCATAAAATGAGGACCCAGATTGTTGGGGACAATATGCTGTAAGTCGCTTAGAGAGGGCGGTAAAGCTCTGGTGAAGCGGGATGTAAGTCTGAGTGCTATTGCTACTGCTATAATATTCAAGTGCATTTCTAGTGTTGATATAAGGCAGCAGATTCTAGTGCTATACTAATACCTTTTACTCAGTTCTCATCTACTGGCATAACATCCAGGACCTTTAAAGGGGAAAGAGGGAGTCCTATTTTTAGTATGTCCTATGTTTGGGTAGCCTGTGGTCCCAAACATGCAGGTAAGAAGGAACTTTGTTTTCCTCTCCTTTTGGGTTCTGGGGTTTCTGTTCTTTTTCCTAGCACAATCTCAGGGCTTTGGAGGTCCAGGATGGCAGGTCACTTACCTATTCTTTGTTAAAGCAACAGTCTGAAAATACACACACATATACATATATATATATATATATACATATATATATATATACACGCATGCATGCATGCATACATACATGTGAAAGAAAGAAGCTTGGATTCAAGAATAAAACATCTTCTGCTCACAGAAGGGCTGTTTGAAACCTAACCGGAAATTATTCCATGAAATCTCTGTTATGCAATCCACAGAAAACTCTTCCAATTTCTGTGGATTAGCCTCATATGCCAGATGCTTTATCCTCTTTTTCACCTAGGTTCTTACAGTTTAATACAGCTTTCCTCCTCTGGTGTTCTCCATATCTGTGCGTACTACAGCTCCCAGAATTCCTGACCCAAATCTTTCGCTAACAGCAAACTATGAAAGCCTGTAGTCTCCAAACATGTGGAGATTACCAAATTATGGAAGACTGCTATAACTTTATCCTTGATATACTGTCACATTGCATGTGCACTTGAGTGAGAATTTACACAGCCAAATTAATAGTTAACCTTCCAATAACAACTAGGACTCGGAAAGAAAATGTTTGCAATGGAAACAAGTTTTGTAATAGCTGTTTCAGAATAACAGCTAATATCTTTTACACTGTGCCAGATAAAAGAATGAGGACATTGAGAGTACAGTGTAACAAAAATGTTATGTTGTTTTTAAAAACTCTTTCTTTACACAGCTCCTACATCAGGACATTATGTGTAATAAATGCTGATGCTTACAGCATTTGCATAATAAGAGCTGATCTTAGCATCAGCATGTAATGCCACTATGAAAAATTCATAAGGATTTGGAGCTGATAAAGGATTCTTAATTATTAATATTCTACTTCAGAATCTAGGTTTACAACACAATGTAAATTAATGAAGTTAAAACCCTTGCTGAATGTTAAAACATATCCTCTGTTCATAAACATACCCAAACTTGCCAGATATACAGAAAGAAACTTGGTATATACTGTACTGTATACATGGATTCAGAAACCAATATTCTCAATGGATCTGATATGTGTAAAGGAAGCTATGCGTCAGTAAATAATTACAGGTTGTTCTTCACTTATGACCACAATTGTGACTAGAAGATCCATCACTAAGCAATAAGGTCCTTAAATAACTTGCCCCTGACTGTATGACTCTTTGGCTGAAGTATTTGTTAAACAAATCCAGCTTCCACCACTGAATTTGCTTGTTGGAAGCCCCCTGGAAAGATTGCAAGTGGTGATCACATGACCCCAGGATGCTGCAACTGTTATACATTATCATCGGTTGCAAAGCACTTGAATTCTGATCATGTGACTGTGGGGACACTGTGACAATCTTGAGTGCGAGGACCAACTTCGAAGAATCGCTAAGTGAACAATATGTACTGTTTTAATATGGAAAGGGTGAAACCAGTGAACAAGTAGTATTAACTGGGAAAGTCAATGTAGGAGATAAATTTCTGTAAAACCTCTCTAAGGACTGATTTTTGGTTCCAGCAGTTGCCAAAGATTTTAGATATGAATTCTGAACAATGTCGGCCTTCAATCCTGTTGTAAATAAAACTACAAGACAGACAAAAATGCAGATGCTCATGGTTTCTTTGGACACCTTGTCACTCACACATCTGCTGTTTTTTTCAAAATACATGTATATGTATGCTTATTATTATGTTATTATTAATTTTTTATGCCATCCATGTCCCCTACAAAGTGACTCTGGGTGGCTTATGAGTTATAAAATATTAAAACATTAAAACTACACAGATTAAAGTATTATTAAAAACTGTACAGGCAGTCCTTGACGTACAGCAGTTCACTTAGTAACCACAGTTACAACAGCACTGAAAAAAGTAACTTATGACCATTTTTCACATTTATGACCATTGCAGCATTCCCATGGTCACATGATTTACATTCAGATGCTTGACAACTGACTCACATTTTATGACGATTACAGGGTCCCGGGGTCATGCGATCCCCTTTTGTGACCTTCTGACAAGCAAAGTCAATGGGGAAACCAGATTCATTTATCAAGCGTGTTACTAATTTAACAAGTGCAGCAATTCACTTCACAACTGTGGCAAGACAAATTATAAAACGGGCAAAACTCACTTAACAAATTTCTCACTTTGCAACAGAAATTTTGGGCTCAATTGTGGTCATAAGTTGAGGACTACCTTAAAACCCAAACTAAGAGAGCTAATATTTATGAGTAAAGCAACCTTACTTTTCATTTGTCTCTCTATTGGTAACTCAGATGTTTTCATTACATCCGAATAGTTTCATATATGTTCAGAAAATCACACAATATAATAAGAAACACAGTTAGCACTTTCTGTCTTCAGTTTAGTTCCTAATAATGTTGTTTCAACATCAGGCACTTGGCTTCCCTTGTCTTGCTTTTCATTACAAGAAATGCAGAAATCATGGAAAATTACTTAGTAAGGAACATGTAAGGCACTGGACCTCACAGAGTGCTTCCATTTTCCCAGTGCACATTTCTCTGGTGTCGTGGGTGGAAAGGTAGTGGGGCTGTTAAAGAAAAGAACTGTAAGTGCAGTTGCTACTATAATCCTACATATCACAACAGGCCCTGGCCGTGATTTTTGGCTGTACATGGAAAGAGGAGAGCTTCTTTGCTGAGACGCGTGACCTATTTTTGAACGCAACATTTGATCAGCTGTCCATTATAGCTCTCTTCTCCTGAAAATAAATTTATTGGGAAATAAAGCAGCGCTACATTAATACAAAAGATTCTGCTATCTCTATATTTATTATTGATGTATTTAAAAAAAAAAATGCGGTCCTGAACTTACTGGCGGACACTGTGCAAGCTTATCGGCTGCAACCAGCTGGACATTTAAATGTTTGCTCTGCGACTTTCCTCTTGACTTGATCAGTCGCTGTAAAACCTGAAAAGACAATGCAAAGTAACAGTGAGGTTGTTTCACGGCTGTCAAGCTGCTTCTTCTTTTTTTTAGTGACACGATACTTTGGATTTTATGCTTCACGTATTAAACTCGAAAGCTTGTTGTATCTCTCTATATATAAGTGTGTCCTCCTTTGGTAGAATTCTCAATGTTACTGCTGGATCTGTGTACATTAGGGTCAAATTAAGTCTGGATAAATCCTGTGCCAAGAGATTAGATCCTCTTGAAACATGGTGTCTACAAAAATCACTGGCTGAACTGTTATCTAGGCCTGGACCAGCATTTATTAGCATTTAGTTTAAGAGCAACAGCCAGGTGCTTTGCAAAATACCAAACTGATTTTATCCATATGATCTGACCTCTACACTTGAATTGCGATCAAAGAAAAAGCAGAGAAGAATGAAATGGTATCAACAGGGTGATTTCAGACATATTTCACCAAAGGAAAAGAGTTTGCACTGAAAGTTGAAGGAAAACAAATAATTGAGTAAGTAAAGTACACGGTCTTAAGACCAGAAGATAAGACTGGAAAATAAGGTCGTCTTTTGGGGGGAAAAATAATCTGATGTCATAGCATTCTCCACCACAGACCAGAATATTTCCTGAATATCATTTATGGTGGTTTCTAATCAAAAGTATATTTTCTCCACTTTTATTAAGTCAGTATAAATCAGTCAAGTTCCAAGTACCACTCAAATTTCTATATTTAGAAGCATGTCACTTGTGCCCTTTCATGATTTGGTTTGAATGTTGTTCAAGGGCTACTAATTGGACTCAATTGTGGTCGTAAGTTGAGGACTACCTGTGCTGTTCACTTGATATAACCTCCAATTTAATAAATGTAAAACATAATACATTTTACAAATCTTCAGCTGCTCTGGGGTGGTGTCCACTGAAGACCAAAATTATATCTAAGGACAACTTAAAGCTACATTATCTCAATCATGGGCTAGAAATAAGATGCAGGCAACATGTCATACACATAGCAAAGAAAAATATTTCTACAAGGACAGGTATGAATTGAGAAAGGCCAAAAGACAAAGAGGCTAACCTTTGGAGATGACACTTTAACATGGACAATAATTGGAGCTAACGATGTCTTAATAAGTTGTGCAGGGTGGTTAATTGTATCTGCATCTAGAACAACCAATTGCAAAGATCGTGCCAGTTCAAAAATTCGTTCAATCTCACTCTGTACTTCCGCTGAAAAATGAAAACAAAACAAAACAAAAAACAAACCAAAAAGAAACATGAGTAACATATTTTGGAACAAACCAAAGTACTTTATACATAGACACAGTTTTAGCTGGACTTGTAATTTCTGATACTGAAGCTTTCAATCTCATCCTTAATTCTAGGTAACTAAAATTTCCACATTCCATCACATTCTTTGGAAAATGGGAAGTTGTACGGAGAGAGAATGAAACTTGATCCTTGTAGGATCAAGCTTCATTCTCTCGCCATGCAACTTGGAACTTCATATACAGTGTTATATACAGTATTTCCACTGTGGAGAAGATCCATCTAATATAGAGATGTACCTTTGAATCATTGCGTATTTAACATCAACAATGCAAAACTGAACTAAGAAAGAAAACAAATAATAAACTATCATTATAGGATGGATGGTTAAAAAATGGAAAAGTTTTACCATCTACATACTTTACTCTGTACCAAAACATTCTCTCTCCCAGTAGCTTCATCTACATGCTAAGTAAAATAGTGAGTGGAGCAGCCTTAATACTGAAGGTCCAGGGGCTCCATCTCTCCTCTCCCCTTATCCCCAACTGAAATTGCTTGCTTAGGAAAGAGCAGAACTAGTATAATGAAGTACTCTCAATTCCCAGCCCTCATAGTGAGACAAAAGAGTTCTATGATTGATGGTGCTAAAGTCTACTAGGAGATCTAACAGGCCAAAGGCTATTATTCTCTCTCCCCACTAGGTCATCCACAAGAGTTGTCAATGTGGTTTCCATCCCATGTTCAGGATTAAAACTGTTGCCCAACAATATAAGCAATCTGATTTTTCCACAATCCTTGGTAATGCTGATCTACCATCTTCCTCTGAAAGGGAAAGTTAGGGATAGAACAATATTTGCCCAAAATTGCTGGGCCCAATGCAGGCCCCTTGAGGACTTGAAGGATTTAAGGGCAGTATCTTCGCTCCCATAATGAAACACTGAGCAGTATCCAGCTCCTTGTCTGCTCTCTTGGCAAGGATCAGAGCATGGCAATTCCATGTTTTTGTAACAGAATACTTCTCCCCTCCTCCATAAAATTGTGGGGGGCGGGGGGAGGAAATAGCCATCATCATGTAAAACCATTACAATTTATTTCTGGGGGGAAAACTTACCTAAACTGGACCTGGTATTTGACCGTTCAATTATTGCCCTTTTGCTTGGATTATTTAAAACAGATCTCTTGGCAAGAGAAATGTCAGCTGTCACTCTAGTTATTGATATCCTACCAAAAAACAGGAAAGAACAAAATGATTTAAATGCAAGTTATTTGTGAAAAATGTTGAACTGCCTTTTACAACGCAACATTATAAAAGAAGCACTATATTGTATGATCAGGGAGGCAACAATTCTGCTGAAAAGCAAAGCAATTTTATTTACCAAAAACATTTATGAAAAAGCCAGCAGAATACTACTAGCAAACGCTATCACCATCAATGCTAAAGCAAAGCAAAGCAAGCAAATAACATTATTGTTCATCGTTTCTGTATACAATGTGTCCCTTCAATTTAATTTCAAAATACAATATGCATATTTACTTTATTAAAATTATTGTCGAAAGGGATTTCTGGGTGGAGAAAATGAGAAATGATGTGCCTACAAACTGTGCAATGCTGAGGTGAAGAATAGTGATTAAGTGGTAAGCCTGAGGCAGTGAAGTTTCTCTGGATAGGGAGAAGCCAGGAGATTGCCCATGTGCACTCTGAAAGGCAACTCCTTGTGAGGTGATCTGCAGAACACTGCAGGGTTCCTCACAAGTATGACCACTGAGAGCAAGGAAGAAACATCAGGCTCACAGCCTCAGCAGAGCCTATTTAAAACTACAGAGATCTTGAGGGTTTCTTTGACCAAGATTAAAGATTAAAACTAAAACTAAATAAAGACAAACAAGGACTTAAAAATAATGAAAAGCAAAAAGCTGGCTAAGAATTTAAAGTAGAAAGGCTTAAAATGAACTAAGGGGACAGTTCAGTTTGGAATTGTTTCAAAAATAATTGTTGAAATTATTAAATAAATAATGCATAGTTCTGTGGGAAAAAGGATTGTTTAGATTTGCCAAAGAAAACAATCAGTTAGCTTTGTTAAGCAAAGAGATAAGGGAAAGTTATGAAAGATTATCTGACTATAAAACTACAGCGTGCTAAATGAGTCCATAGAGTTGAGGATACAGAGAAAGGGGGAGAAAATCAAGAAGAGTGGATGGAGGGAAAATGTGTAAACAAAGAAGAAAAATGAATTTAAAAATTGATGAATCTGTACTGAAGATGAATGGGGGAGTTGAATAAAAGATGAATAAAAAATGAAGACCCTCCAATGCAAATAAGAGAAAAGCATTAAACCAAGAGATTTAAAAAGTGATGATAACGTGATACTACTTGATTCAAAAGTGAAACAATTCTGTTTGAGATTGACAGCAATTACAGGACAATCTAGTGAAGATATTAAAGAGATGGTTGATGAAGCCTTTAAAAAGTTAAAAAATTCAATATGGAAGATGTGGATGCAAAAGTGAATCAATACAAGGAATGAAAAATCAAGAAATGCACCAAAAAAATATATCAGTGCACCTTGTTAGGAAGAAGTCAAGAGACCAGGTCCTAAAGCAACATTTCAATATTAAGCAGAAGATTATTAACAGCAGAATACTGCAGAAGAGAAAAGAATATAAAGTTGACCTGTTTGATCAGGGATAAGAGAGTAAGTATCTTTATAAAGTACTGGAAACCCTTTATGAACTTTTGGCTGAATATGGACAGAAATGAACTGATGATTATTAGATTTGCCACATGAAAAGGGCTGGACATGGGAAGAAATGACTCTGTATGCAATTTTAAATGAGAGGTAATATTAAGTTTGTATAAAACTGCTACAAAGATCAAAAGTTGTCTAATTTTGTTTCTTATTTTTTTTGCATTTTTTCTTTCCTTTTTTTTTTGAATGTCACTTTCAGTACATCCCCATATTTTTGTTTTATTGATTTTAAAATTTTGAACAAAAATTATATAAAAATATCATATAAAAACCATCTGTAATATTTAGGATTGAGAAATAAATCTATGTGCATTTTTATTCCATGGGTTTATTCTATGAGGCTGCAACCACCTCAATAGCAAAGAACTTGATGGCAACCTTGATTGTTATATACGGTATCTTCTCCCCTTCAAGAGAAGAAGGTGTAAGCACTTTGTCTCATCATTGTAATGCTAGTTGGGGTTAGGGTTACATATCAGTAGATTAATATGGTAACTGGCAACCCTGCAACAACAATTAGTAATAAAATTATTCAACAATATCTATATTCATTACTGTACTTTTTTTAACCCAACACATCACATTTATCTTCGAAATGTTGGCATGGTGATGGGTGGATGGATAGACGATAGATAGATGCATAGATGTGTATCTATATCATCCATATCTATTACATATCTTTTCAGATGTTATAAATCAGTGCTATCCTGCCTTCGTAGGAAGGGAACTGACATCAACTTCAAAGCTGGAAATATTTTATTTAAAGAAACCTACTAAAGATGAAGGAAATAGTCCAATAAAATGTACATTTAGGCATATGTTCAATTTGGCAAAACACTCTTCTTTAGAGCAGAAAGGGTGAAAAAGTCTGGCCTAAGAGAAATCTCTTTCTTTTATGCCGAACAGACAAGGCTGATCTTTATGGGTTATGGTGTTCCTCAGTTTTTTTCCACATGTGGTACAAAAATACAGTCTGCAGAGGATTTATTCATAGCAACCCTTGACTTGCCATTGACAGTTACCATGGTTTCCTATAGGAAAACAATGATGCCCAGTTTTCATAGTTAAGTGCTGCACCAAACAACATCTGTCAGCAGGAATGACGAAATGCTTGCTCTGTACTTAATATAAACATTTCCTTCTCATAACCAGGCAACAAGCTTTAGGTAAGTAAGACAATATAGAGATCCAGGAGATGGCAAAGTGAAAGTATTAATGAGTACCATCACTTAAACTAACATTCAGTCATGCATTTAACTGCAGAAACATCCAACGGGGCTCCTATTTAACTAGGATCACCTTAAAGGGCTTGCTCACATCCTCTTAGTTGTAGGCATAAACAAACAAAGGAAGGTTAAATACTATAGTATACGCAAGAATATTCAGCCATATTTCTATTTTCTTTGCTAGGTGAGAAGTAATTGTAAATACTCTATGCAATTTATTTAGCCATCTAGTTTAACACAACAGCACTCAATCAATATGTCATTTTATCCTTAAAAAGGTAAGAGCAGTTTGATTCACATGGAAAATTTGGTGCTTAAGCAAATGTGCTAAACCAAATTTAAAACAACCACTTTATTTTTAAATGGAGGCGTGAGGGCCTATTATAAAACGCAGTTTAGCAGTAGTTTAAGGCCGAAAGTCTCCCCACCTGTGACTTAATGCGATGTGTGAACCGGGCCAAAACCTCATCTGTTTTTTAAAATTGAGAGACTTTGTATCTGTAAATTTTCCTGCATTTTGAAAAGACCAATTAACAGGGTTACATAAGTAACATATCCCCTTCCTGGTGTATCTGCATCTGCACCTGCTTTTTATAAGGCAACTACCAATTAAACGGGATCAGGGAAATTCACACATTCCTTTTCCTTTTAGTCAGGAAAATGAAAAGGATAAATGCCCATGTTTTGGCCCCTTTAAATAAATAACAAACTAATGCTTGTGTACGAAGCATTAACACAATAAATAACAATATTGATTGTATAAGAATCAGGTAGATAAAGTTGACAATTTGAGGATATTTAAGATGCTTTTTTTTTTTTTGCTTTTTATGGCAGTCTTTGACTTACAACAGTTCATTTAGTGACTGTTTGAAGTTACAACGGCACTGAAAAAGAGACTTATGACCATTTTTCACACTTACAACCGTATCCCCATGATCAAAAATCAGATGCTTGGCAACTGGTTCATATTTATGATGGCTGCCATGTCCTGGGGTCATGCGATCGCCTTGACAAGCAAAGTCAACGGGAAGCCAAATTCATTTAACAACCGTGTTTACTAAGTTAACAACTGGAGTAATTCACTTAACAACAGTAGCAAGTTAAGTCGTAAAATGGGGCAAACATCACTTAACAACAGTCTCACTTAACAATAGAAACTCAATTTTGGTCATAAATCGGGGACTACCTATATTGTTAATTGTAATCCTTTCCTGAATCCCGGTCAAGAGTGCAATTGTATTTTCCAACCAGCAGCTCCTATGAAATGAAACACAGTCCACATTATCCAAAACTGGCAAATGCCTGTAAGTTCCCATCTTTGGTTTATCTACTGCTGTACAGCTTGGCCCAGGAATTTAATTATAAGTCTTAACCTGCCACACTCAGGCTTCAAAGCTGCTCTTGGATAAATGATCTATGAACGGATCTGGCTCTGTTTTTCTCTCCTCCATGTTCTTTAGCTGGTGCTCCTCAAGTGCATATGATATGTGTCTCTATGGCATATATCAGGGGTCCCCAATCTCAGGGCCGCGGTCCGCTACTGGGCCATGAACCTTTTAGAACCAGGCTGCGGAGGTGGTAGGCGGGCAGCAGGCGAGCACGCACGCTTCATTTGTGTGGGCGGCGGGTGCGCTTGCCTGCCACTTGTGCAAATGGAGCTGTGCGCATGCTTGAATGTCCCTCGCGTGGAACCGTCCCCCCTCCCGCCCCACTGGTCCGCAAAGCCGGAAAGGCTGGGAACTCTAGCACATATACAAAGAATATCTACACTAATGTAACTCCAAAGTGTTTCACGTTTACATCAAAAAAACACACTATGTCCTTCAAAAGTGCCATGAGTCCGAAGTAAATATTCTATCACATAATGTTCTGAGATGGCAATAAATTGTTTCATGCTAGCTCTTTAAATAAGGTATTTCTTAAGTAGCCTAAAATGGAAGAAGCTACTGGCAACGACCAGCTGCTTTCAGAATTTTTAATTTTTACCCAGCAGAATGCCAGCTGATGCCAACAACAGAACCTGTGAAGCTAACATTTGGTACCACAAATCACCTTCGGAGTTAGAACAGTTGGAAACTTGCATATTCATTTTAAACCTAACAGCCTGAAAAAATAACACCTCAGCTTCCAATTGGTCTAACTTTTCCATCTTTCTTCCCTCATTTATTTAGAGAAAGCCACTGCAGTATTTAAACAAATATGAAGAAAAGGCATCATATGCCCCTATTAAGGTTTGACAAGGATCTTGGCAGTAGCAGGAGGCTGTGTGTGTGCGCGCGCGCACATATTATTAGTGAACGAATTCAGAGAAAACTGAGGAATGCAAGGTAAGTTTTAAAAAAAGAAATGTTATTGGCCCAACATACTTTATATTTCAGTTATACAGTATGCTAATGTAGGGAACACAATGATGTATTATCCCAGAGTGTAAAATGGCCAGTATAATCCTTATTTATGAGGCTTTAGGGTTTGCCCTGTCATTTCCACCATCCCTTGCATCTTTCTCCCTTTAGCTTCCCAACTTGGATTAAATGAGTTCCAAAAATTAGGCATGGCACTGGCCTGAGTCGCAATGTCACTGAATAATCTGGTTGATTTGTATTCTATCCTAAAGAGCAAAAAACAAAGACACAGGAGGTGAATAATACAGTCAATGTACTGGGGTGCAGCGGAAGAAAAAAAAATAGACAATCCTTTTCCTCATATATATTACTGTATTCTCATACAGCACTTTTCCACATAGATTTCAGTTACATCTCAGTAATCCTTGCAACAGTCTTAAAGAATATTTCAGTATTATTGTTGCTTCTGTATCAGAGAAAAGGTATCAGAGAATCATTCCATGAGGTAAAGGCCAAGATAAACTTCAGGAAAATAGGTAAAATACAGTAGTTATTGTTATACTTCCTAAATATGTATCTTGCAAGATTTTTTTAAAAACAAAAATGTAATTAAATCTCTTCATAAACTCATTTGTTTCAGATTAAGAAAATGCCACAGAAATATTTAAGCAGTAAATTAAGAAGATCAACTGAAAAAGCAGTTTCAAAATTCGGAAATGCTGTCACCGGATTTACAGGTGCTGTTAATAAAATATCCCTGAGACAGACGGACGATGGATGGGAGCAAACAAGATGCAAGACGATGTCTTTTAGAATCCTGAATTCTAGTAGGAGAGCTCGTATCATGTTTTCAGATTCAGAAGTTCCACAAGAGCTTTGGGACATAAATCACTAGACGCAACTTAGCTATGATGTAGGCGAATATGAATATAAGACACCACTCACTGCAGAGCTAGTCCTTTCAAATTTACTTCGGGTTCTTATGCAATGTAAGAAAGTTGTATTTCCAGAGAGTGTAAATTTTCATATTCATAATAAGAATGTAGGGACTTTTTATCAGCAAGAAACTGGGAGGAGATTTGCTGATCTACATAGTATTCCCAAATATCTTGAGTTAGGCTCATCCTGCCAGTCCAGCTATTTGTATCCTGGTCTCTTTTGATAGCCATTCTGTTCATAATGAGTCAGTCTGTGTTTCTGTGGGATATGTGTGTGTGAGACAGAAATGCTTCTATCAGCACTTCTACACTAGCATTTCTACTCTCCAATCCCTCCTCAAATCTTCAGATCCAGACTCCTAAGACCTTACTAATTGCTGTTAGCTGCCATAATTTTTTAAAATGTATCATGGTGCCGGTATAAAACAGCTTAACTTGAAATCTGTGTGTATAGGAGCATGCATATGCATGAACATGTCTAATGTGCATAAGCACCTGCAACAATCCAAGCTTAGGTCAAAAGGGCATAGTGCAAGAAGTGATGCCATGGCATTCGCTCTACCCTTATGCTTTGCAACCCGATGTCTGATGTTTATATCATGAAGTTATGGTGCATATTTCATCACTGCTCGCATATGATCAATCATGTGCAGATCAGGTATTGGGGCCTACCAGGTCATTGTGCTCTTGACCTAACCCTGAAATAGATAGATTTTGTCATAGACACCACTGCCTTTTCCTGATTTCTTAGTCTCGTCTGTTTTTGGTGGACTTCTCTTATCCCAATAGTAAGCAAGCACAGTGCTGCTTAGCTTCAAAACCCAGACTTTGTTGTCCACAAAGACCCCTTCATCCAAAGACCGCTTCAGGTATTAAAATCTAAAGCGGGATACAGTATATATCTTTCCTCCAAGGTGCGATATTTTCCTGTTCCATCCAATATTAAGGATTACCTAGCAACAGTAAGCTATCTAAGATGAATGCTTACAGGAGAGAAAAGCTTGAGAAATCCTAAAACTGCAATCTGAAGAAGTTAATTAAGCCTGGATCTGGAATTATTAAACATGCAAATAACCTTCCTTAGACAAAGAACAAGCAAGATTTAGCTTCAGATTAATAGAACTAGGCAATCAGCCACGGATTCATCAGAGACTAAATTCTGTGAAAAAGCTAGGCTAATGGGAGTGAGTATTTTTGTCAAAAAAAAAAAACTGGAAAATTTTATAGGGCTCATATAAGTGAGAGAACCACAGTATGATTAAGCATGATTAAGCCAAAGAAATTAAAAAATTTAAAACTCCAAACTACTTCCATTTTTTTACTTTCTGATTCCCAGAAACGTTTGTCCTACCTTTTAAATAATTCCTGGGAATTTGGGTCAACTTCAGTTCTCAGTACTTGAATAATGAATTAGTTGGCAACATTTGTTTGAGCCAGATTTTGTATTTTCTTTTCTTTTTTCTTTTTAGAGAAAACAACAGAATTTCATCTAACTTTACTTTACTGAACAGAAAGCTGAAAACTCAAGTTTTAAAATATCCATTTCAGCGGAAAACATTTTGTTAAAATTCAATGCATATTTTACAAGTTGAATTCACGCAGACAGAAATACATACACTGAGTTTAGTTCTGCCAGAGAACCAGGCATAAGATGGCAGATACGTTTTATTAACTGAACAATCAGATTTTACTTGCTTTAGGTATTTATACTGCATGCTAAAATGCCTAATCAGTTAGTCCTATTAAGTATATATATAATATAGTGATTAAAGAAATAAATGGTATAAAACACTTTAAATAAATAAATGGGCATATGTGCTTTCGTGCATGTATGCTTCTATACATAATGCTAGGGCAGCTGAAATCAGTTACAGAGTACAATGATGCCACCGACTGAGACAGCCAGCTAGAAGAAACATGAATACAAAAGGGGGGAAAAGAACATTACTGCTCACCTCCCGTCGAACCTGTGCTTCAGGAAGTCAAACAGGGCTTTCTGCATCATGTCTGTCACCTTGAAGAGATTAAAAAAAAATAATGAAGCAATAAGATCAATAGCAGAGAAAAAGAAGCCCCAAGTAAAAGAAGAAAGTGGAAAAGCAAGGCATCGCAGATACTCAAAAGTTCTATACATTGACTGCGGTGCCTTTAGCGAGTTAGATCTCCTTCAACAGACATTTTCTAATCTAGGTAGATGGCAAGAACTAAATATTCTGTAATGGATCCTGGAAGTTTTCTCCGACATGCCTCGGCACTTGCAAATGGCAGAAAACAAATGTCACGAATTGGTCTGCTTTTTATACTCAACAATTCTCTGGGCTTTCCAGAATAAGTTGGCAATCCTCGGTTCCAATTTACGCTTGCCAGAAACTGTCAGAAATGATTCCTCTTTGCTGGCTCATGCTGCAGGTTGTTCTCTGACTGAGATTTGAACTATAGAGTTGGAAGGGGAACATAAAGCCAAATATTACTTAACTAAATGCTTAAATGCACCCAGACAGGATAAAAGGGCAGGACAGAAATGAAAGAAATCATCAACTCCACTAAGTTTGGTAAGAAGTAGCTTTAATGACAGCTGGTTTATCTTGTTCCTTTTGCAGGATGTATTTTTCTGTTCTCCAAAGCCCCAAGAAATTGACAGCATTTTATTTTTCTACTGAAATATTTAGGCACCAAGTCTTAATATGTGATATCACCACCACAGCTGGATTTGCACACCCAACTGAACCATCATCAAACAAACCATATGGTTTAGTGTTATATATTAATCCAGCTATTATGTCTGGACTTAACCAAGCCGTATTTAATATTAACTATGATTTAGCAAAACAGGCCAACTTTAATCCATGTTTCATGATCCCAGCTTATAACCATAAACCAGGAATAGGTAACCCTCATTGAGTGTGTGTGTGTGTGTGTAGGTATGTAAATCATGGTTTAGCAGTAGATCCAAAGCAGACCAGTCTGCACGGAAGAAAGGAAAGAGATAGCTGCCACAGTGGAGAGGTTCAATTACAAAACACTTCATCTAAAAGTGTACAGGTGGGGTCTACATTACCCCTTCTGTCCCCCTAGATCAGGGGCATCAAACTGGTGGCCCGCAGGCCGGATGCGTCATGCGCAGGCCATGCCCACCCTAGCTCCGCCAAGGGAAAAAAACGTTGCAAAATGTCACATGACGGCAATATTACACCGCGAGTTTGACACCCGTGCCCATAGATTCCCACCCCTGGGTGGGAAACTATGGACCTTTTATGACTTGTGGACTTCAACTCCCAGAATATCTGAGCCAGCCATGCTGGCTAAGGAATTGTTGGAGTTGAAGTGCACAAGTCGCAAAGGGTCCATAATTCCCCATCTCTGCCCTAGAAGTTTTTCAATCACCTTCCAATTTCATTTTTCCTGAGTAAATGGACACACTGTAAACAAAATATGGGGTTGTAGTCTCCCACCATTCTTTTTACACCTAGGGACCCACTGCAAAGTCACTGGAAACAAAGATGATTATAGAGGCTAGTGTTATGCTCTGCAGCAAGCCAGCTCCTTGTAAGTTTTTGTTTAAAATTAAAGATAACACTCTAGATATGAAACAGCAGAAGGAAGCAAGGGACCTGGGAGGCACCATGGGAGGCACCTTTCGTGCACTTAAACAGACATTTTTAATTCCAAGTGAGCAAAGCTAAGTCCTTCCTCTTACACAGCATCTGTGGTGCATATGTTTTGTTTCTGTTTTAAGACAAACAAAAAGTCAAATGAAAGATTGATGTCCATTTTATCTGAGAAAGTATGTATCTTCCTTAGCAGTTTTTTTTTTAAAGGAAGGAATATATTGCGGCTCTGGCAAAGCCATCTATTCCTCAAGACAGTTCCATTTTCTCTGCAAATCTTGGTTTATTCATGTCAGACTACATGAGTTATCTGATTCAGATTTACCCAGTAATAAACCATTTACAGTGGTTTTGCCCAAACTGGGTACTGCAGAAGTGTGTGTCTCAAGTTTCACAGTTGGCTAGATAATATTAGCATTACATTCAAATATGTTTGTATAGTTAGTAGAGAGGGGAAAACATAAGACAACCTTTGCTATAATCAGATCACACGAAGTGGTCAAACAATTTGATATAGTTTAAAAGAAGTCTAGAATGTCACTTACTAACAGGCACACTTACTTCATAGCCTTTTAAAGAAGGGCCAACTAGCACAACAGGTCTCATGGATGGGACAACATCATAAGGAGGCACATGTTCTGTCTGGAAAAAAAAACATTTTGTAAACACCAACTCTTTGCAAGAGTACAGTAAGAATTTTTTAGTGGGCATTAGATGGAGCTTGTGTACTTACCACTTTTTGTTTTTGTTTTGCTGAAAGATTAAAAAAAAAGAGATTTTGTTTAATTGCTGCATAGCAGCCATACAAACATGAATTCATCTGCAGAATAATTTGGTGTGGGCAGACATCTAAGTTTGAGTCCCTGTGTTTTTCTGCTTCTGCCTGGGAAATGATTCCGTCTCTGTCTTCAGCTACTCCTTCTTTCCATGGGAAGGAAGCCACCGCTGAAGCACCACTTCAGGATAGCCGCCTTGTTCCTCACTTCCCATCAATTGTTCAGAAAGTTGCACCTTTAATATATATCCATTTCCACTTTTGTGGCTGAGAATGGCAATTGTAGATTATTACCCTTATCACTTAGCAAGGCTGAAGAGGTTGAGGGTTGGGTATAATAATGGCATCGGAATGGATGTGACTGGAATTCTCTGAGGTTTAGCATATCTATTTCCTTTTATTTCCTATCAAATTATCGACCACAATTATTCATCAATATGCCACAGTGATGTAAAGTCAGGGAAGCCATTCAAGAGAGAAATCAAGGGGTGTATAAGCCATTTGTTCACCCTTCATTTAGGTCCAAACAGTTCCCCTCCCCTCTCCCCTCAGTAATCCGGCTCTTGAAAACCTTTGACAACAGGTGCTTATCAGGGACCATTGTTCCCGAGACTGAAATCTCACTAATTGACATGTCTGAAAGATAGGTGCAATTGGTGGCACCCACACAAAGCAATTTAGTAAATGCTCCATGCTACCACAGGTCCCTTTCTCTTGCTCTTTCGCAGGATAAGAATACATTAGACATATTTTAAATTACTGCCTTGTGCTCCACCACAATTAAACAGGATATGTTGGGCTACATGCAAAGACGGTAACAGTCTCACATGCATGCAGACATCATAGCTGAGGTTTTCAGAATCAGGACATTTTGATATAAAAACTTTAATGGGGAGGGACAAGTTTTATTCTTAAGAGACAAACAGTAGGATCTATTTGAAAATCCTTCACAGCTACTGTACAATTATTTTGAGGGCCAGTCCACACGGATGTGTTCCTTGTCCATCTAAGAGGCTCACATGACCCTCATCAGCACAATGCAAGTTTGCATTAGGACTGTATGTAGGATCTCCCAAATCAAAATTATTTGGAATTCATTTCCTCTGAAAACTTTGAAAGCTTACCAGTGGTAGTGGGTGTAGCCCGAAACGTTCCAGACACCATTTCTCCAAGGCTTGAAGATGAATTCCCACTTGACTTCCTATATTATAAAGAACCCCATTGAATATTTGGATCACTGGGAGAAATTTGCACAACAGGACTTTGATATTATTTACAGGTACCTGAAGGGTACACAGGCCAACAGTGTTTCCTTCCGTTCTTAATTTCAGGTTGAGCTGGGTTCAAATCTGTATAGGCAATTACTCGGAACTGACTAAGTGAAAGGCCATGAGATTTGAGATTATGCACTAAAACAACTGCCGTTATGTTCAAAGAAGCCTCTGAGAGTTACACTTAGAAGAAGTATAAAAAAAATATATCCAGAACTTGATTTTGTTGGTGGAAGTAATTCATTTCATTTGGCTCTGATGACTCAGATTCAGAGGCTTTGCAAGTGATGGAAATTACGGCCGCTGCAGGGTGCCATGGTCACATGATCACTATTTGCATGCTTTACAACCAGCTTCTGACAATCGGAGTCAACAGCAGCAGTCAAATAGCAAATCACACTCACGTCACGTGTCGTTCAACGACCACGTCACTTAACAATTGAAATGCCAGTCCCAATTGTGCTCAAGTGTCATTAATATCATTTGTACAACTTGTACTATAAGAATTGTCAATGGCATGTGGATAATGTTTACACCTGTCATTAATATCATCTGTGATATCTGACAAGTTAAAATAATTGGCTGTATGCAAAATGAAATGAAATGAAATGAAATGAAATATCTTGTATTTTCTGTAAGGAGAAGCAGTACAATCTATAAAAATCAGGCAGACTGATAATATATTTTCTTACAGAGTAATCATATTCCCATCTAGGATTATGTGCCATTAAATTCAGTAGGACATTTCCTAAATATACAGATTAAAACTGACAACTGGTTTTAGTCTAATAATAAATTCTATCATAACAAATGAATGCAACTAAGGATTTCTGTAAATTTCTGATTTGGATTTAAAATTTTAACTTTATTTTTAACCAATAGCATGAAATAAAAATATTAGAGGAGTAGTTACATCCTCCATTCACTCAGAATAACTATTTTCAAAATTTGGAAGATATATAACCTAGCCCCATATTTATTTATTTTTAAAGGATAGAGTCTGGAAGCAAAAACTATTGGTTGTAATAAATCTAAAAGCATCTGCTACCAGTGGTAGATGTTATGAACTGCCAAACAGAAAACATAGAGGCTGATAAAACAAAAGACATTTCAAAGTGCAGATTAAACAAAAATGAAGTCAACCTTTTGGCTTATTGCCAATTACTCTTCTGATGATTACTACTGATGGCCAATTTCAAAGCACTTGTGCTCTTAAGGTTTTCCTCTCTCTTTTAAAAAATCTTTAAGCTAGCTTGGTCTGGGCAGCACATCAAACTAAGGATGCTTTGAAATAAGCATGATTCTTCTGGCAATGCTTCAATCAGATGATAGCTCTCCATAAAGTAGGTCATATGGCTACTGAAATCTTTTATCAATCATGAACTGATAACAGTACCTGGACTTTATTCATTTCTAAGATGCTGTTAAGCTTTAACCTTAACGAAAGATTATATAAAAGAATTAGAACATGAATCCAAGGATGAATATGTAGGTATGTAAATAGAATGCCAAAAAGGCAGAGCAATGGCACGCACAATCAGAACTATCAAAACTAGCCTACTAAATGCTGGTGTGTTCCAGATGTCACTCAATTCCCATCTAGGGCAACATTATTCACTCTATTGGCTAGAGATTTTGAGACCAATCAAGTCCATTCTGGTGGCACAAGTTTAGGAACAGTGATCTAATCTTTTATAAAGACCTGAAGACCCCATTTTGTTAGCCCCAATTTGAATAGTTTCTCATCTGTCAGAAAACAAATGTCACATTTTGAGAGCTTACAAGTACTGGGCAAATCACTGAAAAGCTGAGTTCAGCTAATATTAAAAAAGTCAGTTTTGATAAAGCCAGTATATTATCTTACCCTCCGTGAAAACGTCCTCTCTTCTGTTCTTGCTGGATCCGAATATTCTCCAACCTTAATGGGCTTGGGATGAAGCCAATTTCACAACCTTCTTTAACTAATCTTCCTATCCACCAGTCATTGTTATATTTCTGTAACAAAGGAAATATTTGTTTCTGTCTTCCCTTTGCCCTTCTTCCCACTTAGCTTGGCATGCCTTGTCCTGCTCTCTCTTCCCATTATTACATCCCTTCCCACATAACTGATTCCTGTACAACCTCTACAATATTTTAAATCAAAGCTGTAGCTTTGCTGCTGAACTGTAACCTTTAATTTGAAGATGTGAGAAATGATTAAATAATATAGGGAGTAATAAATTAACTATCTTAATAGGCATTTAAGTTTATGTAATTATATTACCGTGGACTTTCTAAAATATAATTTAAAATATCTCAGATTTAGTTTTGGTTCAAGCCCCATCACTTTAAGGAAAGAATCCCTGTTGGTTCAATTCAGAGATCAGGTGAATCTCCTTAACTAAAATTAGTTTCACACTGGCGCTCTCAGTAGACTCTCCCCTGAGAAGTTGACAGTGTTGCCTTGGATATCTCATATGAAGTTAGCCAGACTCCCTGCTCCAATGATTTTTTAAAAACATTCTTTGATTTAAAAAATAATAATAATGGGAAGATGGTGTTCCGCAAAATGGAAGTGCCAGCTTTGAAATCTTTATATTACAAGAATGTATATGGCTTCCACATAAACCTTGCAAGCTTTCCTAGAAAATAAAAGCTTTGGATAGCTGTAGCCGTGTGAAGGGGGAAATATATGGGTGTTTTATGAATAGTCATACTCACCACGGGATTTTATGAATAGGGAAGTATGTCCTACAACAGGGCTGTCAAACTCACGGCCTGCGGGCTGGATGCGTCATGCACTGGCCACACCCACACCCGGTTTAGTGAAGGGGGGGGGGAAAGGTCTTGATATGTCATGTGACAATGCGAGCTTGACATCCCTGTCCTAGGAGCGGACATTTGGTGACAGTGACATAGCACCCTCAGAACGACACATTCGCCCTCAAAGGCTGCCAACCTCTGAGTTGTGTTTTATGTTGATGTTAGGCTACCTCCAGCAGAACTTTCTGCAGATCCTTACTTGACCAAAATATGTAAACATGCATTTATGGAAGAACCAAATTATGACCCTATTTTAGTGTTTTTCCTTTAGATTACTTTTCTCTCCATTTGCCAATATCCCAGTGCTACAATTTTGTATCTTCCTTTCCCATTTCCCCCACTGGTAGAAATAAATTCAGACTGAAGAGTGTGTAACCCAAGGAATATATAAAGCAGAGGCTTTTTGTGCCTCTATTGAGCAGATCGAGATAATGAGGAGGTAGCTAAGAAGGAGAAAAGCAAAAGAGAAAGACCTGTGAGATTCACCACAGATGCAAGTACAAGAGCTGTGATATTAGAAACACTTCATACGTTTATTAATTGATAGGGTGAAGGTTTATGAGGACGTATTGGGGGAACTACCAAATTTCTATAGACTGCTTTTTTTAAAAAATCTGTTCTATTTAAAAGTTGATTTAATTGGATGTTACATGAATACCAATGTTTATTTCATTAAAATCACTTTCCTGATGTTCTTCAAAGCATGTATTCATTCCTTCATTTCTTCAAATATATCAGCCACCCAACTCCAATGAACTCTGGGCAGTATACATAACCCAAAAAATCCATAAAAATAAATATAGATGCACATGGCAGTATACAAAGAAGAAATCTATCTTCTTTCTATTGGTAACTGAGCATGAGAGGTTTATGCATTGCAATAAATGTTGCCACATAGTCTATTTAAAAGTACATAATATATTATCTAATGGATGATGAATGAGACATCTTCAATATGCAATTATCCATTCTTGTTGACATTTTAGCTGCTACCAAAGTGACTTTGCTTGATGTTTGAACTAGACACATTTAAGGGTGCCTGGTCCCTAAGGACGTTTGATCCAAAATACACACATACACACAGCCTCCAAAAACTGCTAATTCAAGCAGTGGCAGAAACTTATCATTTTTCCCATCATCTTGTTCAGGGAAGGGACGGGGGCTGAGTGTGTGATATAATTGCACATTGTTGTAATACTTAATTTCCAAGCTCAGTGTCAAACACCAAGGAGAGTATAATTTATGTCTTATTAAAAACAATTATATGTACCATAAAACACTGTGTTTCAGCCATAAGAGCCCACTTAAATACTGCCAAGAACCAGCATAAGGGGCCAGGGGGCGGGGATAAAAGGGCAGAGGATCTCTTAAGTGTGTACCTTATTTACCTCTCATCCCAATTGCAGGATTCCTCTGGTTATTTGCAATAAATGCTCTTTATCCATAATAATTAGAAATTAACATAAAATTGCAATCGTAACCTAATCCTCCTGATCCTCATTTGAAAGTTATTTCCATAAAAAAAATATTGAGAATACATCTTTTATTTCAGAAAACTAATTTACATAGCTCCACTTTGGGAATAGATTTTGCCCTGAGTGTTTTTTCATTCCAGATTTCTCAACTGAACAAAATAAAACATATCCAGTTTCCTCTCAAGATTGAATCTGAACATTGGCAACTAAGCTCAAGACTCTATACATTCTGTTTTACCAGAACTACCATTCAATTTAACGATACTCCCAAATAATAATTAATTTTGTAACGTTGCAGTGACATAGATTTGTAATTGGTAAAATTAGTCTCGCATGGAATAATGAGAAAAGCTTCGCATGAGATGAATCATTTCTACCTGGTAAGGATGGAAGAGAAGCAAAAATAACTAAACCACTTATAAAATAAATGTTCTGGTACTATTAAAAGAGAGATGGCACTGAAGCCCTATGCATATGCTACCTTTAAAATATGAAATGCAAGCGTAGTATTTTTATAATCAAGGCACAAATAAAACCATTTGCTCCTCATGGCGTCCCAAGGACTCCTAACTATTCACTAAGGAAATCCAGTAGTGCAAGAGCCTATGTTTTGTTGTTGTTGTTGTTTGTTGTTCAAGGAATAATGAATGAGATCAAATCCCACTTGGTCTCACTGAGGCTTCTCTGGCTTCAGAGGTACTCAACCTCTAAGCTGTTTGAAATGTCACTCAGGATAAGCAGCTCCTAATAGCAGCCTTTCATCCCGCCTTTACCAAAGCAATGCTACTGAGATAGATTGGTTTCAACTCTCATAATTCTAGGCATGCGTGACTAAAAGGCCATGGTGCTGAAAATTAGGAAGGTTGAAGGCCAACACTCCACGAGAACAACAAGATTGGGCCAGTCTTTTCTAAATGAGTGCCATGTTATGTAAAACACTGGCTGTTTTTCCATTGCATTTTCTACCTTGCACAGTCACATCTTGCTTAGATTCAAGCTCCTGGGAGGGGGGGAAAAAGAGTATTTGGTTATATGATTTACCTCTTTAATGTGTAGGAAATCCTTGGCATCAAAAGAAATGGCAGTGCTTGGTACGGGAACATCCTCATCTAGCGCTCCACAATAGCTGACATTTGTCTTTACAGCAAATGCTACAGGCTTGGACTAGGAAAGAAATATACTTTCTAATTATTAAAAATAAAGTAAGGGGGAAAGGGAGATAAGGAATTGGGTAAAATAAAAACAAATACTAAAATGACTTGATTGATACTGAATAAAAGAACTGAAATGAATAAAAAATCAGGAGCTCATTATCACCATCTCAGAAATACACTGCATAGGAGCCGGCAATGGCCAGTCAATCTTTGTTCATGTCCTAAAATTCAGCCAGAGAATGGCAACTTAGGACATGACCATTTTTATAACTACAGAACAGTTCTGAAGGTCCGGTTTCTTCTGTATTATACTTTTTTCTTAGGACAAATGTATACTATTATGCACAACGATCATTCAGCTGACTAAACACTATGCGACAATTAGAGAGGCCTCAAATACATGCTTACATTCATTATTCTCTTCTTTAACAAAACCTACCTGGCTGAATTCACACAAAATAATCTGGGATGTTTTAAAAAAACATGATGCTCCAGCTAGAATGACCCGCTTCACGTATCACATTAAGCTAAAAGCAAACACACCACCTTCTAAATTAATATGATATGTGGAACCCAGCCATATTTTCAGAGATTATGTCATTTATTTGCAATCAATAGGGAAATTTATACAGGATCCAGATGACACAGTAGTTTATTTAAAATCAGTCCATTTTTCCTTGTGACTGCAAAAAAAGGTGTGCTGCAAAGTGCCCTATTTAAGCAGTCAGCAAGAGGAAATGGGGAACTGAAGCATGGAAAGATGGTAGAGAATCGCTGATTGTAGCAGCAGAATGAGTTACATTTCATCATCAACTTAAACTACAATAATTTCTGAATCCAGCAAATCTTCAGTGATTGCTAAACTTGCTACATTTCATCACTAGTTAAACTATTAAATCACTCATAAAGCAGTTTCTTTCTCTATTGTTACTAAGATAGCACCACACTGGTGCTAGTTGATGCTATCTTTTGAAAGTGTCATTTAAAAATACCAAAAATATATACATAAAGAAAAAGCAATTCCTATAGATGCCAGGTATAAAACTTCTTGGCAAAACATACCCGGTATCTGTGATCCTCCTCAGAGAAAAAAACATAGATATTAAACATCTGAACTGGGGGGGAGGGGGAGAACGACTTTGCATTTGACTTTTCCTTGCATAATGTGTACCGACTTCCACCTTGAATTAATCTGAATGGGATCCCATAACAGGAAAAATGATATGCAAATTGAAAAATTACGATTTGGTGATTTTTCATTTGCATATTAGTAACTTGGTTTCCCTTACAAATCTCAGTAAATATAGTTTCAGATATGCTGGGTCTCCCATGACATGCCTTTTTATGCCTTCCCTGCTTTTTTTTTTTAATTACTCTTCAACAGTTTAGCTCCAAATTCGTATTTTGTTCTGAAAAATGTTACCCAATCAGAATTACTAGCAATTGCTAGGAGTAAAAGATTATGCCTGTTCTGGTTCAGTTAATTCATCTGCTGTTTAAATTACAGAGAGTCATCCGCATTCCTCTATTCATTAGTCTGAGGAAAAAATTCTTTAGGTGGACATTAGTATCTAACCAATGCCAATCTATTAGAGCATCTGTCCATCTGAAATGATGCTGTGTTACAGAATCCAGTGTGGGGGAAAAAGCCCAACAGAGAAACATGAATATCCTCCTTACCAGTCAAGAAGTTCACTGCAGCTCCAAATTGAACAAATTACCCTCCTTATTCTATAACAGCTTGTCTTTTATTAGAACCATCGAGAGCTGCTGTTGCAAGATGAGCAGCCATATAAATAGATTAAAACAAATGAATAAACAGTTCCACATTGCCATAAAATTTCACAGCTCAGGATAAACACTGTCGTTTTTGTCTGAAGGGCCTCAGCTATCTTTCACCTGGGACAGGTGTTTTTCTTTTCACGTCTTGCTGGCTGTCTGCTCTGGCTGTACTTTTCAAAACTGAGCTCCCCAAACACGATGACAAGATATGCTACCAATATATCCACAGGCATTTTAGTGGGCTGACTGATTAGCTTTGAAAATTGGAAACCGGCTTGAACTGAATTGAAAAGCAAAGGGCCAGCATTATCTTTATTTTCAAATTTGGTGCCATACCTTTCTTTAGACATTGGAAATGATGGGCAGCTGCTAATCAGTACTTTGTTTGCAAGTATGTCTGCTTGCTGAAGACCACACAAAGGTAAGTGAACATGGATTACGGTCACTTCCATTTTCTGGAATAAGACTGTGGCAATCTTTAATTATACTGTTGCCCAGAATGTGTCTTTATAAGTCACCAGGAACTGAGCTTAACTCAAAGGAGATAATCTGCTTTTAATGTCCTCCTTCCAATCAGTTTATAGATGAGCAATGCTTTCCCGTCAGCAGTCACTTACAGGAACCCACTCACAATATCTAATTCTATCCAACTCACCAAACATTTTCTACTTTTCACTGAAAATAGTCCTTTTTTTCTTAGCTGCCCAACTCCCATGTTTCCCTATGCTCTTATGTGTGCCTACGTACTTTTCCATCTTAATACTTGTTTCAGCTAATGCTTTCTCAATTCTTGCAAACGTATATACTCAAGCTTAAGGCTAATGAAAGTGCCTTTGTGAGTTATATATAGCTGTTTCCCAGATTAGTGAAGCATCATTCCATCAATCTGCTCTCCGCTTACCTCATGTCAGTAAAAAAAAAATATCTTGGCTCTTAAACGAAACCACCTACACATGAGAGTCCGTATATATGTATGAACAGAGAACATCTAACAGCAATACCAAGAACATTCTGTAAAGAGGGCAACGAGTGTTACACAAATGTTAGAGAGGTAGGGCAAGAAATATTCTGGTGACTAAATTAATCTTTAGGGAGGCTGAGCAAATCATAAGAATTTTCATGGGGAGCATGAAAATTCTTACTTTTAAATATGAGATAACTGAGGAATGCTTGTTTTAATGAACAAAAACACCTCTCTGCTCAATTTCAGCAGCTAATTATTAAGTTAGAAGACTTTAGGGTAAGGTGTGATGTAACAGAAGATTTAAGAGGCAGAGGGGATGGCCTTGAAGGACAGGAGGAACAGCCCCACCAAGGCAATAGTCAGACAAGCCTCGTTTGAGACTATTCCAAGAAACTAATTTGAGAAAACACCTCAGACAAGCCATTTCCTACTTGACATGAAGATAAAGGTAAAGAGGAAGAAGCACATTCAGATTTGCAAGATTCTGTTACTATAACTGTTCCCAAAATGTGGTTTTAGACAAATAAATGTCATCGATTTCTTGTCCTGTTCTATTTTACAGGGCAGACAGAAGAAAGTGTGAGTTCCGGGGGGCTTTTTATTATTATTATTATTATTATTATTATTATTATTATTATTATTATTAT
>JANHFL010009503.1:67759-85085 GCA_032468155.1 Oxyrhabdium leporinum | reverse complement strand
AGGCAGGCAGGCAGGCAGGCAGGCAGGCAGGCAGGCAGGCAGGCAGGCAGGCAGGCAGGCAGGCAGGCAGGCAGGAAGTATTCCAATGCTACCTGCCAGTTGCCAGCACACAATGTCAAAGGAGAAGCCGGCAGGAAGTTCAAAGTTACTCCCTCTCACATTGCTTCTTTGCCCCTCCTCTGGTGACTCTATTTTTATTCTATTTCTCTGTTCAGGTAAGAAAATATCTGCTGCTGTGTGTGTGTTTGTGCATGTGTGTGCGCACCTGAGTATAAATGATGAAATGATTAAAATCATGGCAATACTATTAATATATATGAAAATGTGGAAAAGAAATGCTACAAATACAAAGAGATTAATAAACTCAAGATTCTTGCTCAAATTTTTAATTATGAGATTTCTGAATAATTACACTTAGGTATGCTAATTAATGAATTAATGAATTCCTAAGTATAATTATGCAGGAATCCCAACATAATCTAAACACATCAACTGAAACGGTGATCTCAAAAGAACTCTTCTTTAGGGACCATTGCTATTCAGTTCTCAACCCAATTTATGCGATATATCTGCTCAAGTGCAATCACGAGCACTGCAGCAATGACAATCAATTTCTCCCCAAATTGTCTACCATTTTTCCACCTGACAACTGATTCCAAAACATTCTAATCGTGCAAGTAAGCCATAATCATTCCTGGGAAACAGAGAAATAAAACATGCTTCCTTAGATATCTTGTTAAAGTCACAACAACAAATTCAATAAAATGAACCGCTTATGCCTTTCAAGTCAGCACATTACTTATGGAGGACAAAGCAGGCTAGAATGTGAAAGCAGATTGGGAACCGCAGACAATAAATATCATATTAAAATGTGGATTGTGTAATATGGGGATACCAACTAAATCACTCACAAAACTGCTTGCTCTGTAACACAAAAACATTGTGTGACTAAAACAGCTTTCACCAACGACAATTTGGCCTGATATAAGAGATTACGGGAAAAAGAATACAAACTGAAGCAACCAAGAGATAGAATAACAGTTTATCAGTTGAAGCTTATTTCATAAACAGCAATAATAAATAAATAAATAAATAAATATGCTTAATCCAGGTGGAGAGAAATGTGCCAAAGGCTCCGTCTTACTTAATTCACTAAAAATGAGGCTGAGAAATTCCTATGAAAACTTCCAAGATTCTGTATTTACACTAATTGTGTATTTATCTGTATTTATTCAGATAAATCCTGAAATCTGTATAGTTCTTGCTTCTTTGATTTTGCCCTGATGTTTGGAAGTTGGCAGCTGCAAATTATGGGATCTGTAAATCCCAAACATCTGGAGGGTACCAGAAAAGCACAGAAAATGCTTTAAGTGCTTTTTGCATGGCAGATAAATCCTTTTCTTTCAGAGTCACTGCCTTTACAAGATGTCCCGTTTATTTTCCCCATTTTTTCTTCCATTCATTTTGAATACATTGAAGCAGACACATATACCCTTGCCAGAGAGCTTCTTCCCAAGAGACGATAATTTACTCCATAGCACTTGAAAATGCAACTACTCAAAGAAAAACCAGAAAAGTAGCAGAAAAAAAACCAGAATCATTTGAGCAAAGAATGTAATTTTAAAAAGGGGGTTTCCGTGTGTATCATGTGAATTTTGAGTAAATGAGACATCACACACCAATAGGATAAAATGCTTGTTAGACTGCCCCAGACTAGGAAAGGCTGAACCATTGACACTGCATGGAAGAAAACCATATTTGAATATTTTGTATTCAAAAGATGAACAAGACTCATTTGGGGCAAGTTTAATTATATAAAATCCATTTGTTGAGATATGTTTCCATAACATTATCTCAGTGGGCTTTGTCCTTTTTTTAGAGGGATTAGACATTCACTTACAATAAAAACAAGAGTCCTTAATTATTTACCTAGTGTTATCATTAAGACATGAAAGGCCTTTAATTTGTGTGTGTGTGTGTGTGTGTGTACATACATACATACAGGTAGTCCTCAAGTTACAACCACAATGGAGCCCAAGATTTATGTTGCTAAATGAAACATTTGTTAATTGAGTTTGCCCCATTTTAGGACTTTTCTTGCCACAGTTGTTAAGTGAATTATTGCATTTGTTAAGTTGGTAATGCAGTTGTTAGGTGCATCTGGATTTCCTATTAACTCTGCCTGTCAGAAGGTTGCAAAAGGGGAACGCATGGCCCCAGGATACTGCAACGATCATAAATACGAACTAGTTGCCAAGCATATGAATTTTCAGTATGTGACCATGGGGATGCTGCAATAGTCGTAAGTGTGAAAAATGGTCATAACTCACTTTTTTCAGTGCAGTTATAACTTTGAACAGTCACTATATGAACGATTGTAAGTCAAGGATTACCTGTATAGATATAAACATCTTTTATATGACCACAAGATCCAGCAATGCTGACTTCCTGCAAGTAACATTTGGGGGGGGGGGGGGAATTAGCGAGCAACAATTCATTAATGAAAAGAGATGAAAATGTCACTTTAATTTGAATACAGGAGTTATAATGCAGTCGCAGCTGATAGTCTAAAAAGGGATGACATCTGGCTACAGAGTCAAAAGACTAAAAGGAACTCATCCCCAAACCAATATAATAATGTACAGCCAGACTTCTCAAAAGTCTGGCCTAAAGTTCCATACGGATTTAGAAAAATATTTCTGCGACTGTTTTATTAGCAAAGAAGCTTGCAGAAAGAAGCCACAGGAAATGAGATGCATGAGTGCTCAAGTGAATCCTGGGATTAGCAGGAGAAAATAAATATTTTTTAGAAATTCCAATAAAAAGTCAATTCCACTTTATCACTGGGGGGGCAGGGGGGGGAGAGCAAGAATTGTGCATATTTACATAAGGGAGCACACCTAAACACAGCACAGCTTGCATTTTAAATGCTGATGGTGAACAACTGTGATGCCTCTTTTCTGGTTGCAGAAAGAAAGTAATGTTCAGGGAGGGGTGTGTGGAAAGCATGGATTCAGCAAAATAAAAAGATTTAAATACCACTCCTTCTGGTACAGGAGAGCTAAGCTAACTATTACAGCCACATGGAGCTTTCCAGAGCCTTGCCTGCACCGGCCACAATCCCTTCAAAAGCCTAGTTTCGATGTTAGGACGAAAGAAGAAAATAATAAACAATGGAGTCTGTCTAACTGATCTTTCACCAAATTAAATTTTAATTTGGACTTTGCTCCACAAAGCAGTAAGTAGTGTTTCTCTGTACCAGTCTACCCATTTTTGACTAAGAAAGTATGTCTGAGCAGCAAAAATCAGCTAGACATTCATAAAACTACTGTTACCTAAATAGGACCTACTACACTGCTGGCAGAGGAATACCATATAAAAATTATCCTTTTAGCAGTTTTGCTCCTTTTTAAAACTTTTTTTTTAATTTAGCATTTTACCAGCAAACAGTAAGCCTAGGGGAAGCATAAATAGGACTGGGCGCGCACGCACACACGAGCGCACGCACACAGTTGGAGTTGACTACCTGGACAAATTCCTGCATGTTTTTTTGCAAGATTCCTCAGAAATAGTTTGCTGTTGCCTACTTCCCAGGACTAAGAAAGATCAATTCACCCAAGATGTTCAAGCTGGCTTTATAGCTAAGTCAGGACTAGAGCTTACGGCCTCCTGGTTTCTAGACTGGTGTCTCTAACCACTACAACAAATTGGCTCTATAAAATATAAAACTGATTTCATTTCCAAATTCCAACTATTGCTAGGCCCTCCTAAAAAGTCATGCTAGACTTCAACTGACCTACTTAGAAACATCCAAGTAGGTCTGAAACTGATAGAAGGTAGAAAGCATAGGATTCTATAATTCAGGAAAATTCTATTTCATAATCGTTGTATTAATTCATGGTATGCCCTTTTGGGAAATGGGGCATACCTTTGCTTTTTGTTTCAGGAGGAGATGATCAAATCCAATCTACTCATGAAGTGAAATGATTCCTTCTGTAGCTGGCTGAAGCCACTGTCGGCCACATCCTGTGATGCTTTTTCTTGGCCTTCTTCAACTACCATCGCCCAGTTTGCCACAAATGTGAAACTTCCATTTGTAAACAGCAAGAGTTGCTGTGGAAGAAACATAACATGACAGCATGCATAGGGTAGCTTCTGCAGCCATTGGGCAGAGGCCCAGCTCATTTCATTGTTCAGCTTCTGTCACCCAACCATGGCAGGGAGATGGCAGGGCTGTTTAATAGTCCTCAAAAAGGACTATCATGTGAGGAGACATGCCTTTCTAGTGGGCAGGCACGAAGCATGCAGCTTCCGCTCCCCACCTATTTAGAGGAGGGCAAAGGAGTTGGTGCTTGAGTGCAAACTAAGGGACAGGCTATGAAATATATACCTGCCAGCAATGAAAGCTGCTGGACGTAAATGGAAATGGTGATTGGCTGTTGCTTCTCTGCAAACCCTACAAAACAATATCCTAAAATATTGGAGTCTTTTGCAGCCAAATTTAACGCAGGAGACTGAAGCATCTCCACAAAATAATTATGTTGACTTCATCCCAAAAAAAATGTACTGAATCCAGTGAGAAAAAGGAAAATGGAAGCAAAAATGATGCAGCAAATCCTTCTCTACTAAAGCAAAATTCAGGTACCTCAATATTTCTGATTATTCGTTAAAACTACCACCACCAAAACTCTCTTCACAAAAACATGTCAAGCAGTTTATTAAGGTTTCTTGCTGATAACTGCCATCTGTCAGGCCCGAAATGAATGGCTGCCCTCTTTCTCTATTTGCAAATGCAGCCCGTTCTGACACAAACACAGATGTTGTATCTACAGATCATACAATTGCATACTAATTGATTCATGGAATAATTCTTCAGTGTCAGACCATTTATTTTATGTGGAAAGACTATGAAGTGTGTGCAACTGAATACAGAATTCTGTTTTCCACATAATTTTGACACACTGAACTAATCTGGGGATTATCCAGAACTTTTTGTGGTCAAGCATTTTCATGGTACATTGAATATTTTCACACTAATTTGTTTCATAATTAATATGAAATGCAACAGTCTATCATGGTCCGATGGGCAACATGTCTGGCCATACTAATGTTGCTGAAATACAAATCCCAACAAATTTCTATCATTGATTGTTCAGGCTGGAGAGCAACATGTGGAGGCCCACAAATTTACCATCACTGTCCAGGTATGTTTTACTGTGAGCAGCGGCTTACTTCATGAATACATGAAATGTATTTAACTTAAAATAATTCATTGTGATTACTCTTGATGCGTTCCACTGCTTTCAATTAAGTATCAATGTTGATTAATCAGAATTAGTCTATATATTAGGAAAGATTTTTTAGCACAGGATGCACATAGAGGGAACAGTGCATAATTTTTACGCTGAAATGATGAGAAAATGACACTTAACTCTTGCCTTCAAACTGTACACTACCTTCATTTTTTAATGGCTTAATGCAATGTTTAAGAGCTTAGTTGTCTGAATTGAATACATATATAATCATTCTAAAGATTACACCTTGGATTGAAACAGTATAACTGAAAGGTTCTTGGTTGAAGAAGATTGTTAAATCTAAGACTAAAGCATCATGAACTTGGGATAGGGTGAGGGAAAGATAACTGTGTGTATTTGCATTATCAACTGTCTGAAGTTTAAGTTCTGATCCAACCAAGGCTTCCTGAAAAACAACCAAGCAGGCTTTCAACAGATATTTGGTGGTTTGGAATTTTGTAGACTTAATGCCCTTCATTCAAGCTTGGACAATAACAGAGAACATAAGCACTTGACAAAAGAGTAAAAGCAGTCAGGGAATAAACAACTACTGTATCAGAATTGAATCATGCAGCATTCTCCTCATCCCAAACTGAAGTTGATTTCTAAAATGCATCTTACTTAGAGCCCATGATAATTATTCTCTTTTTGAGGTGAGCTCATCTTTCTGGAATCTACTACTCTATTTTCAATGAAGGTCAGCCATTGGTTTCTAGCTAATGGAAATCAAGTAAACATAAGAACTGTACCAAATCTATTAGTTCTATTGTGCAATCTTGTTTTAACCTTTATGAAAGATCATAACCTTCTTCAACTTGGTGTCCTCCTATATCCCGACAATAATTCTTACACATTAGAATGTGTAAGTGTTCGCTAATGGGGAAGACAAAGGTGAAGTGAATGATGCATTTAGGGAAAGTCGCACAATTATTTTGGATTCTAAAGCAAACAATAACTTAACACTGCGAAGTATTTTGGCCACAAAATATAGCCTGGAAAGGCAGTAAGCCTCGATATTGGGCAATAGTTTTGTTTGTGCTCAGGAATTCTTTCTAGCTCTGATAAATGAGTTCACATCTATAGTCGTCTTTTTAAAAAGCTGCATTCATTCCCTGTGTACAAAAATCCATACTTATTAGCGGCAGCAAAAGGACCAAACCGATGTGGCTACTGCTGATTTATGACAGATTTGCTGCCACAGAAATATTTCATCGTAGCCCAGCACAGGCAACGATTTGAAGTCAGGTAATTAGAACTCCAAAGACAGGAAGAAATGAGAAGCAAATGAAAACTAGAGCAACAAAGAAAACTGAAGTCACTTTTACAGAGGAGGAATAATTCATTTGAACAGTTGGAGCCAAAACTGCAGTCTACGGATGTTTTAGTATTTCGTGTTATTTAATCCTGCAGCGATCATGAATTCTGTGGTTTTTTTTCTTTAGTGCAAAATGTTTCTATCTCTGCATGATGGCTTAAAGCAGTGCACTGTTTTCTCTACAGATGTATTAGCAATGGGGGGGAGAATCAATTGCTTAAGATCCTAAATCCAAAATCCATGTTCTACAGATAGGGGAGGAAGTTGGGGATTTTGGATCGCTTTACTTTCTGTAGTTATCGTTATCATTACATTGCTTTTTATGAAGATAGTCCTTTTCTAAGTGCCATGTTTTTGTTAAGAGCTGCTTCGCTGTGGTGTACAAATGATGACACTGCAATGAAAACATAATTAAATGCAAGCAGAATTACAAAACGTAATGAGCAAGTGTGCAAATGAAATGATTTCTCTCTAGGTGACAAGAATCCAGGGTATGTACCATGCACTACCGTTATGATGATTAAATATTCTATTCCAAAAAGTTGCATCAGAGTTGAAGCACAGAACCCACCTGATACTCTTTAAAGCAGCCACATCTTTTCCTGGATTTGAAAGCAAGAGAACAGCTGAGGAAAGCAGAGAGCAGCTGAGGAAAGATATGGCTGCTTTCATGAATATTGCCAGAAACTAGACAGGTCAGGGACAATGGAAATTTTGCTCTCATCATCTTTTTTCAGCCCTGTGTTAAACTCTCTCTGTCTCTCCCCCCAAAAATTATCCTTGAAGGGGAAAGCAAAAAGTTGTCTTGCATATGGAAGCCAGATTTTCATCTTGCCTCTTGCAATCTCAGTTATTAAAAATCTAGTCTATTTTCAGAGCTCTGTTCTTCAATGAGGAGGAGGGGAAGGGCTACTTCTTTCCCCTGTGGGAGAACATTCCTTTGAGAATGTTGATGAGTAGGATCAGAGCAGAAATGAAAGGGAAAATGTCCTTTCTCTCTCCAATAGCCAACTTTTCCACCTTTTGCCTGGTTTTGACAATTAACTAGTTTTCTAGTTTTGGCAATTAACATATAGGAGATGTGAGAAACTTCAAGGCAATGCAGAGTATCATGCTGCATTCATAACAAATTTAAGTTGCTTAGCCCAGGTCTATTAGCTTTCTTTTGTTAAAGACAAACACTAAAAAAATTCATGCACAGTGTAATACACACACACACACAAACTTGGTGCCAAGTGGACCCTTCCTTTATTTCATAGCCTATGGACAAAGGCTTGTTCCAGTCTCATTCACAGAACTTTATAAGAGATCCACATAGTGGATAATATTCATACAACACAATATTCCACTTACAAACGAGCCAACTACATTTTAACTTAGTGTAAAGTTTAAGTGTACCTTATAAACTCAGCTCAGCTTATTTGTTGCAATGTACACCATAAAATTAAGTAAATCATGAATCGATTTTACATGGATAAGTATGTCATGAGAGTACACCCGTGTGCTGACAATTTTGCTGTGCTCACTGCCAACAGCTCAACAAGCAGCAAATGAATAGGAAATAAGAGTGTATCACTCTTTGTTGTATCCTCCATTCCTAAACAATTTCCTTAGAAATACATACGCCAGTGCAAGATTATAAGCTTGAAGTGTGATCTTGAGCATACATATTCAAAAGCCATACTGAGAACAATGATACACAATCCCCAGCTAAATATGTTCAGGATTGTGATCCTAACTTATTGTGACCAGATCCTAAGAAACCCACTTTGGCTCTTTGATCGCTTTGCTTCCTTTCATCTCTGGCAGTGGCCTCTCAAATATTTTACCACAACTATATCAAGTCAGCTCCCTCATCAGTTTTTTAAACAATTTAGCCCAGCTCTAACATCATTGTATTGTTATATTTCTTTATGTCAGAAATCAGAGTCCTCAACGATCAATGTTATTAAACTAGCTGTCAAGGAACAAATTTGAACTTTATTAGGTCACATTCAGAAAACTCAAATAATTTGAATGATTCAAAATCTATACAACAAATTATTCTAAATTTGGCTAGAGAAAAGTGACCAATTGCATTCCTATCCATCCTTAGATGGCAGCAAGTCCTAGTGAAGCCTTTTGTCTGAGTAGACATTAAGATTTACACTACAAAATTCAGTTGTGTAACACCCATTCATTCTGCTCCTTCCCTTTAAGAAACTATTGCTGATATCTGTATCTCTGACAACTAAACTGCTGGCTCCAGTTGTTATCTACCGCATTGATCCAAATTTACTAAAAGCAATAGTATAGGTCAATTTATAACAATGATTACAAACCTACATTTTGAAAACTACAACAACCACAGGTTAGGATAATATATTAAAAATTTTAAACCCACATTCAGATAAACTGAGAGTTTATACTACTATGCAACTCCTATGAGATTCAAACCATTCTATGTCAATCAAATTCAGGGTAAAGGATCCAGGTGACCATCACAAATCACAAAAATTTGCAAGGAATGTATTTGAAATCCTTCTAAATAGAAGATTCCTAATTTCATCCAAATGCAATTGCAAACAAAAGTAAAGACAGTTTGGGGATGGACAGAAAGGAAATATTGAGAGAGCGAGCAATAGCACTTAGACCTTTTGGGGGGGGGGGTCACCACGATGTAAAAAAGATGTTGAGACTCTAGAAAGAATGCAGAGAAGAATAAAGATGATTAAGGGACTGGAGGCTAAAACATATAAAGAATGGTTGCTGAAATTGGGTATGTCCAGATTAATGAAAAGGATTGAAAGTAACATGATAGCAGTGTTCCAATATCTCAGGAGTTGCCACAAAGAAGAGGAGTCCAGCTATTTTCCAAAGCACCTGAAGGCAGGACAAGAAGCAATGGGTGGAAATTAATCAAGGAAAGAAGCAAGCTAGAACTAAGGAAAAATTTCCTGACAGTTAGAACAATTAGTCAGTGGAACAACTTGCCTCCAGAAGTTGTGGGTGCACCAATGTTGGAAGCTTTTAAGAAGAGATTGGAGAAACATTTGTCTGAAATGGTATAGGGTCTCTTGCCTGGGCAGAGGGTTGGCCTACAAGACCTCCAAGGTCCCTTCCAACTCTGTTACTGTTACTTATACACCACTTCATATATAGTGCACCTTTTCTAAACAGTTTAGAGTCAGCATATTGCCCCCCAACAACCTGTGTGCTCATCTTACTGACCTTGGAAAAATGTAAGGCTGAGTCAACCTTGAGCCGAACTCCTTTCTTGTTCTAAGCCTGTCTTTACTCATGCCTCTTCGAAGGCCAAAGATGTGCTTCAAAAGGCTTTCTGAACTGCACTGTATATAGGCAGTCCAAACTTACAACTGGTCACTTAACAACCTTTCAGAGTTACAACAGACCTGAAAAGAGGAACTTACAACCCGGGTTCAAAGTTCCAACAGTTGGGCTCCCTCCAAAGTCATGTGACTTGAGATTTGGGATCTTGGCAACACTGCCTCACTTAATCTTTTGCGGTATCCCAAAGTCACAGGACCACAACCTACTACAGTTTTGCTGTTATTGGTTTGTTTAAAAATAGCAAAAAAAAAAGTTGTACAACTGAGTCAGTCATGTGACCAACCCATTTTATGACTGTCACAACATAGAACTGTAATGGGAAGACTCCATGATGATCATATGTTGTGGGCCACTTGTACAGAACATCAAGCAAATAAGACCGGGATCTTATAAAGCAAATAAGAGCTATGGTGGTGCAGTGGTTAGAATGCAGTACTGCAGGCTACTTCTGCTGACTGCTGACTGACTGCAATTTGGCAGTTCAAATCTCACCAGGCTCAAGGTTGACTCAGCCTTCCATCCTCCCGAGGTGGGTAAAATGAGGATCCAAATAGTTGGGGGGCAATATGCTGACTCTGTAAACCTCTTAAAGAGGACCGTAAAGCGGTATATAAGTCTAAGTGCTATTGCCTTTGGTAGTTGACAAGGACATGGTAAGTGGGGGTGAATATGCGAGTGTGTGAAAGAGCAAATGTGGGGGTCTTTGGTGTTCTCTGAAATTGGTTGTTTTCTTGCAGATGTTTCATTACCCAGCATCATCAGTAGTATCTAGTAAAACAGCCAAGCTCAGAGAGCACCAAGGGCCCCTCTGTTGAGCCCTGAGCTACAACTATCCTCTTCTATTAGACTAGATGCATATGGTAACCAGTAAGGTTTTGCTACAACTTTGAATCCATTAATTATTTGTGTATTCCATCAGAAACTTGAATAAGTGAGAGATGATAAGTTGAACCTGGGTACATGTATAACCCTTGCCACCAATAGAATATGGCAAGAATGCACAAATACCAACAAGTTAAGATGTATCTTGCTTGTCTCTTCTTTCCTGACAGTAAACTATTCCCTCCTCGGATAAAGTAGAAAATATCCTTTGCTTTACCAATGGTAGATTTTATTGGCCAAAGTAAATTTCCCCCCTTTTTTTTATCTTTGCTTGTGAACCCTTGTGTGTGACAAAATATTCATTCTGGATTTTACTACGAGTCCGTGGCAGTGCCGAGGAGCAGGATAACAGCCTTTCCTATAAAAAGGGCAGATGCAACTGTTTCCCATTTATCATCCTGTTAAGGTTCAGAAGACCACATCTGCACTCAGTCTAGGCAACAGTTTACTCAATGGACCTGTGTTGTTCTTAGTTTTCCTTGATCATTTGTCGATCTGACTGGTTTAATAAGGTGGCAAATTTTATAGCTGGCATTTTGGCAAGCAAAGGTCACCAAAGGCAGGAGAACCATTATGGTGAACAATAACCTGGAATATTCAGACACTTTATTTATCTAGGTTCTCCCAGGACCAATAGGTTTTCCCAGCTGTGCTTTATCAGCTGTTGTTATAATTCATTTCCTCTCTTTCTCTTTGCAAGTGGCTAGTTCCAGAGGAGGGGGAAAGTAAATCTTGCCATAGCAGCTCACATTGTTCCTAGAGGCAGGGACTGCATGCGCCAAACATCTAATAAATAAATAGGCCATATGGGTTGGCATTGGATGATCATTTATAATGACCACCCCTTATATATGACTACAGAGCTACAAAATCCATCACCTTAATGGCTGAGTCCTGCTGTAAGTTCAGCTTTCCGTTACTTAGGAGATGCCATTTTGAAGAAATGCCAAGGTTACCATTGTTGATGGTAAGAGGATTCCATGTGCTGCTGGCAACGCTTAGAAAGAATAAATAGAATAACTGAGTTGGAACAGATCTTGGAGGTCTTCTAGTCAAGCAGAGACCCTGTACCATTTCAGACAAATGGCTGACCAGTCATTGTAAAAAGCCTCCAGTGATGCAGCACCCACAACTTCTGTAGGCAAGCTGTTCCACTGGTTGATTGTTCTTGCTTGTCTCCTTGGTTAGTTTTCATCCATTGCTCCTTGTCCTTTGGAGGTGTTTTGGAAAATACGTTGACTCCCCTCTTCTTTGTGGCAGCCTTTCAAATATGGGAATACTCCTATTTGAAACACTCATAACATCATGTTAGAAAGAAGGAAATGAAGGAATGACTCTGCTAAAGAAAACATTACAGAAGAGAATCGGTCTCACCTTGCCAGGGATTTTGAACATCTCTACAGAGAGCAGAGATAGGAAGCTGTGGTGGAGAGATAGAAGGAGATGGTGCACCACCCCTGGAAGTTTTCAAAATAGTTTGGAGAACCACTTTTACTGAGATGGTGTAAGCTCTCCTCTCTTGAGCAGGGGGTTGGACTAGAACAGGGGTGTCATCTCGTGTCATCATGGCGGTGTCATGTGATGTATCAGGACTTTTCCCCCCTTTACTAAACTGGGCATGGTACATAAACACGATATGTTATTACTACACTATAATGCCTTGGTAAAATGACATATTGCATCCGGTTGTAGCCATAATACAAAAGATGTTGAGACTCTAGAAAGAGTGCAGAGAAGAGCAAGAAAGATGATTATGAACTGGAGGCTAAAATACATGAAGAACGGTTGGAGGAAATGGGTATGTCTAGTTTAATGAAAAGAAGGACTAGGGGTGACAGGATAGCAATGTTGCAAGATGTAAGGGGCTGCCACCAAGAAGAGAGGTTCAAGCTTTGCTCCAAAGTCCCTGAAGGCACAACAAGAAGCAACGGATGGAAATTAGTCAAGGAGAGAACCAATTTAGGAGTAATTTCCTGGCAATCAGAACAATTAATCAATGGAATGTGTGGCCTCCAGAAGTTGTGGATGCTCCATCACTGTAGATTTTTAAGAAGAGCTTAGACAATCATTTGAAATGGTATTGAATCTTCTGCTTGAGCAGGGGGTTGGACTAGAAGACTTTTAATGTCCTTTGCAACTCTGTTATTCTGCTAAACATGGCACTCTTTCCTTGTTTATCCCTGACCCATTTTCAAGTTTCGTTGCTCTGCAGGAAGTTCTAGAATTATCTGGTTTGGATTTACAGATCAAAAAAAGAGGGCACTATTTATTTATTTAGCTATGTATCCTCTTCTCCAAGTCAATGACCATTTCTTAAAATGTATTAGCAGAAAAGTTTGGGAGATGCACTTTTCAGATTTCTGGAATAGCTTCCATTTCTTGTGTGTCTCTACCTGAAATACAGTCACCTCTTATCTTCTCTTTCCTACATCAAGGAAATAAATTGGCTCAGCTGTCCAATTCTCACACTGTGTTGACTTTTAACACGTGCCCGTTTCTCCTTTCCCTTGACATATTGAAATGAATCAAATGATGCATCCCAGCTGTAAAGAAAGGAATGCTGTTAGCAAAAGAGCAAAGCATAAAGTTCATGCTAGGAAATGTTTGGCAGTAACCCTAAAATTGGCCAAACTGGGCTCTGAAAATGAACTAAACCACATTTCATATGTTCGCAGTAGATTATATTTGGCAGCTTCAAAGAGCGGGAGAAAATACAGGTAGTCCTCGACTTATAACCATTCATTTAGTGACGGTTCAAAGTTACAGCAGCAAAATGATCCCGCCGCTTTTTTTTCCCGGTGTCATTGTAACTTTGAACCGGCACTAAATGAAATGTTGCAAGTCGAGGACTACCTGGATTGGATCTGGTATGCTTTCCAGAAGGCTGACTGAGATTACATGCTTTCTGGGCGCAATAGAAAGTGTTTTCTATCGTCTATAGAAAGCTTATAAAAGTCACCACTTCAAAAGTGTTCTTATGTATTTATTTAGTGCATGATGCGTATGATGAGAATGGGGCAAAAAAAGAAAAAGGAAGTTCAAAAGCATGACTGCATAGCTACTGTACCTCTGATTGATGTGGCTGTCTTGCTGTGATTGTCGTGCTCTCAAATCAACTTCACCTCTGCTTCTAGTGCTTGTCCTGTGGCCTTTGCAAGACTTGACCTGGATTGAACCAGAATTTTCTTCCAACAGATATTAACCTGCAATTTTGTCTCATAACCCACCTCCCCTTCCTCTCTATGGCCTTTCAATTTCCATGTCCACTTTGAAATACAGCTCCCAGCTGTCAAAAGCTTACTCACCCCTGTCATAGGTGTGTGTGGGGGGGGGGGAAACCCACCACCGACAACCTTTGATAGTTATCCTACACAGTTTTTGTGATGCAGTTTTTTTTTTTTTTTAAAAAAAGCAAAGCTTACCTGCGGGGAAAAACATTTACAGTGAAACGCTTGAACAAATCATTTCCGTCAGGCGCAAAGAATCCAGACCATCTGTTGGATTGCAGCATAGAAGATGTATTCAAGCTTGTATACAAGAATCTGATCCACTCATGTTCAATACTAAATTGGCTCCAGATAAGGGTCAAGATAATTCAGGAGGAGTTGGAGCACTGGTGGGAACGCAGTGATTCTAAGCTGCTGACGTGCTTGACTCTTCCTCACCCACCCATCCCCGCTCTGCCTCCTCTTCTCCTACAATTTCAGAGGAAGGGAGATTACTTACTCCTCAGTGTCCACTGAATATGTAAATATGTCACTGCAGCAATTTACATTATCTGTCCAATGATATCATTCTGCAAATGGCAGGAACTATGTCATCAGGGTCACTGGAAGAATGCCGTTCTACAAATGAGGTAAATGTGATGACATCATTGCCCCCAAAACATAAAGAGACTTAGAAAATTAAACAGAATAACTATTGCCTTGTTAAGACAACTTTGAAGGCAAGAGACTGGTCAGTTATTTTAACCAACATCCAGATGAAAATGTAGTCCATTATTAAATCAAGGTTTCCTTTGTATTAGGAGCAAGGTATATGTTAGTATGGGAAAGAGAAATCAGTATTATGTGTTTAAATAAATATTCACAAATTAAGTTTTTTAATTATAAAATAGTATAAATACATTAGAATCATGCACACTGATATTCATTTTTCTGCAGATACATGTTATTAGTTTGTTTTAATTACAATTTGTACAGTATTAGGATGGAATGAAGACAGGATTGTGAAATTACATGAACAATTTTTAAGACAATCATCCTGCTTTATATATGTCCCGCCTTATTAAAAACAAATATGAATATACAATGACGTTCTAGAGAAACCTTTTATTTATATTCTTACCTTTTCCCCCTTTTTACCTGTGTTCATTAGCCTTCAATAGTCTAGCGCTGCAATAGTGTAAATACTGGGAACCTGTTTTCTACTAATCAAAAAAGAATATATAAATCTGCTTCAATTCATATCAAATTGTTGATTCAATTCAGGTGAAATTGTCCCAAATCAGACCAATATAATATTAATCACTTCCATATATGAAAAATAATATCTGTATTTTCTGAAATCTTCTAAATCAAACTGACCATGAAAGGAATATTTCTATCTGACAATTCAAATTAAATTTGCATTTTATAAAGAAAATTAATTCTATGTGGAGAAAAAAAAACATTTGCATAAAGCTATGAATCCACACCAAAAATGTGTGCATGCATATATGTTAACAAAACTTAGAAGTTTTTTTGTTGCTTTTTATCATTTATTTAAATTTATGAAAATCATTTAATACACAGTCTGACATTTCGTAACTGCAAATTGGAGAAGAACATATTTCAAACTGATGTGTTGATTTTCCAAAGAGAAAATGTGCCATATTTAATGAAAATATTGATCCTTAGCTCAATATAGTATTTTGGTCTTTTGTTCTGCATAAGCATTCTACATTTTCTCATATTTCTTACATAAAGTCACATTTGTGCAGCTATAATTTTAACTCGAAATACAACATTTTATCCAGCATGCACATGTAAATTATATTACAATATTCCAGTTGTCTCACATTACTAACAAACAAACAGAACAGATTTTTTTTTCCAAAGGATTAGCTGAAGTGATGAAATATTGATTTGCTTACTTAGCTGTTTCAAGTGCAGAAAATATGTAGACTATGTAAGTATCCATGTGTTTACAAAATGCACATAAATATTAGCTCAGCGTGAGTTTTCTCTGACTGGAAACATGGGAGAGAAAACAGAAACAGAAACCAGTTCTGTGAAGATGTTTAGGCAACTGCCATATATGATTCATAATTTGATTTGAATTGTTCAATTGAATGGATTTATAGCCCTTTATGGCATGAACAGAAAAAGGAACAAAACAGAACAGAACAGAAACGAACAACAGAGTTGGAAGGAACCTTGGAGGTCTTCTAGTCCAGCTCCCTGCTCAAGCAGGAGACTCTATACCATTCTGGACAAGCGGCTGTCCAGTCTCTTCTTAAACGCTCCAGTGATGGAGCACCCACAACTTCTGAAGGCTAGCATTGGTCCAGGGTATCTGAAGAACCATTTTGCCCCAATGGCCGACCCTACTCATTCTGGCAGAAGAGGATTACTGCAGACTCTGTCAGCCAAAGAATTTTGCCTGGGATGTGGGTGTCTAGGAGGAGCTCCTTTTCTGCTGTGACCCTTGCCCTTTGGAACATCTTGCCACCACAGGTGAGGTTGGCCCACACCTTTCTGGCTTACCGAAAGGGCCTTAAAACCTGTTGGTTGGCTTGGGGCCCCAGTGGAGAAGCTGTAGGCTGTAGGTGGTTGATGCAGACATTTCTAGGGCCATATAGCCAGCATGACATCAAAAAGCGTGTTACTTTCCCACTGTAGTGGTACCTATTGATCTACTCTCACTTGCATGCTTTTGAATTGCTAGGTTGGCAGGAACTAGGATGAGAATGGGAGCTCACCCTGTCACATGGCACCCGGGTCTCAAACCTGGGCTGCCAGTTATCAGGCCAATAAGCCCATCATCTTAACTGCTGAGCCATTGCACCACCTTATGGTGAAATGGGTGGCATATAAATTTAATTATTATTATTATTATGAGTGGCCCGTGTAAAACCAGGCCTTCTCTGCCATTGCACCTCTGGAAGATCTAGACCCCCAGAATGAGGTTGGCTTCAATCCTTCTGATCTTTCATAAGAGGTTAAAGACCTGACTCTACCAATTGGCTGGAGGCTCCAATGGGGAAGCATCACAGTGGAGGTGGTTGATTGATTAACCACAGATCCCAGCTGCCCCTTATCCTGCTCTTAACCACCTCATTTTTTTAATTGGGCCGGTGTATTGGGCTGTATTGTACCCAATTTATTGATCTTATCTTCCGACAGTTTTATTTTTTATGATTGTAATACACCCAGAGTTACCCTGAGGTAATATGGGTGGTCAATAAATGTTTAAAATAAAAATAAAATAAAATAATAAAATAAAATATATAGTATAATATAAT